>CAJQUW010002384.1:0-113538 GCA_907163375.1 Prostheceraeus crozeri | reverse complement strand
TCTATCAAAAAAATTATTAGGAAACCATTAAACAAGATAGTAGTTGTTTCAGTGTTACTGCGGAGAAGGAAGAACAGCTGACATTCGAATGTCCTCCGCGCCCTCAGCCTGGTGCACGAAGACGCTGTCGTCAACACAAGACAGGGAGGCGGAAGAAGAAGAACAGCTGACATCCAAATGTCCTTCACCTTTGTTAATTCCAGCCCCTCTTAGACCATCGTCAGAAGCTTCTGACGATGGCCTAGAGGAGGCTGAAATTAATAAAGGTATTAACATTAAAACAACTACCATTTTGTTTGCTTGGTTTCCTAACAAAAAAATGAACAAATGAATAACCAAGGCCTATTCAACATATCAAAAAATTAATCAAACTTAAAGTTGCAAAAATTCACGAACGCAAATGCTCAAAATGTCCACCATGGACATCGGCACATTCTTGTATCTTTCGGCCACACTGTGGCACACAGTTCTCATAAGTTCCTGTCATCACTGATCTCTTGACAGGCATCTGTGATGTAGGAGCGGAGTTGAGAAAGTGTGTGAGGTTTTAGTCCGTACACTTTCTCCTTTACAACGCCCCAAAAGAAAAAGTCCATCGGAGTTAGATCGGGAGAGCGAGAGGCCAAAGGATGCTACCACATCTCCCGATCCACTTTCCTGGAAAAGTGTCATTCAGATAGCGATCTGACACTCACTGCAAAATGCGCTGGTGCACCATCCTGCTGAAAGTACAGCTCATTGAAGTTGTTTCAATGACTGCATCTCAGAATCGCAAAGGATTGGAGCATTTGAAGGTACACCTCAGCCGTCACATTCTTTCAAAAAATACTGGCCCAATCACACCGTTGCTTGACATACCGCCCAGACGGTTAAGCAGGCTGGTTCAGCTCATTTGTTGATACCATGTGCGGATTTTCAGGGAACCAGTCGACACAGTTATGTCTATTTACGTGACCTGATAGTTTGATACTGGCTTCGTCAGACCAAACTATCTTGTCAAGCAAATCTGGGTTCTCCCGAATTTCCGACAACATGAGCACAGCAAACTGCAAGCGTCGTTCAGCATCATCCGGTAGAAGGTGCTGCAACAGTCTGGGTCGGTATGGTTTCAACTCAACTTTCCTCATCAGTCTCCAAGTAGAGCTTAGAGAAATGTCCAACTCCAATGAGGCTCTTCTTGTTGCTTCTTCGGACTTTTGAACAAATGTTTGGGCCACTAGCTCCTCGTTTGATGTTATTGAAACTGATCGAGGCGTCCTGACTTCGGTGCATTCTCTATCGAACCGGTCTTTCAAATTTAATCTCGAATGCGATAAATAGCAAATCCTGATGGAGGATTGCTGTGAAAGGCATCTCTCCATTCCATTCGCACCTTTTCAGCATTCTTGTTTTTCCAAAAGGATTTCAAAATCCATTTTCTCTGATCATCTTTTAGATGACCTGACATGACAGAAGCAGCAAATTCAAAAAAGCTTCAAGCTTGTTTAATTCACTTCAAGTCAAACTAACAGTGTTTGATTCAAATCAAATTAATTGAACATATCCATGTACGTAATGTCAGATTGGTGCTATATCTTGTCCATGATAGATTTCAAAATTCCTTTGCCAATGGAATGCTACTGCATAGACTTCTAAATGATAGTAGCAATTACTTCGAAGTCTATGGCTCATGTTGGACTGATCATGGATATCCATCGACTGATTCAGGTGTAAATCGCCAATAGAACGGTCAACATAGATTTCCTAGGGCAAAATCAACTGTTAGCCTACTTTTGAAACACCTTGTATATACTTGTATTAAAGATCGGCAAAACTCACCGGACCTGCATGCATTAGAAAATGACATCAAGACCCGCCAACAATGTTATATTTATATGCCTATTTAGAGGTCAGCAATGATCCAACTGTAGGTTGCGTAAGCGACCGACAGTTGGATCATTGATGACCGAGAAATAGGCATATATAATTACATTGTTCAGGTTATCTATGGTACTATACAGAACTATGCCCAGTGTGATGTATCATGGACGCCTAGATATATGAAGCACCATATTTCATTTTATTTTATTCTGCGTCAATTAAGACATATATCTAGTTTATGTGTGTTTCATACATCTAGGCGTCCATGGATGTATCAGAGTTATCGGTAAAATTTTATAGAGGTTCAATTGATAAATCTATGATATTCCCAAGTGGGATCATGACCGCTTTTTTCATCATTGTTGACCGCTTATTAGCAAATAGTACCATAGATAGTCTGAACAATGTACAGGAATACCATATGAGATTTCAAGGTAAGTAATGAACAAATCAGAGGTCGTGTTAATATTCTATTGCCTACTTAAATACATCTAGGTCCATCCATGGAAATCTGTGGCTACCGCATCTGGAATGATATCTGATCAGATATCTTTGACGCTTCGATGCGAAATGAGGCTGATTACTTAAATCGATGGAGACCAGTTTGACATTTTATTGAACAGAGAAATAAATGCAACATTTTTCTCTATATTGGAGATTTTCCAGCAATAAATAGTGAAAGGATTTCACTCCTCAAAGAATGTGCGGATGATCGACTTACTGCAGCTCAATCCTTAAATGCTGAAGATTCAAACTTCAAAGAATTTCATCGAGAATATTATGAATTATGTTTTTAATTGAAAAGGGTGAAAGACAAGTTGTCAGCTTCTGAAATTCTGATTCTCTCTGTAATGCCTGTATATTCCAAATCTCAAATTTGAAATCAAAAACAAAACAGAGCAGCTTTTGCATCCTTGAATGACAAGGGCAGAAGTGTCCAAGCATTAAGAAATACTTCCCACTTTTCTTCCCTCCATCAAAAACAATGTTTGTCTAACGTTTCTGGAAACACTTAGCATCCTTAATGAAACGGCAACGGTTTGACTTTCCCTAATTACATTATCAACATCTATTTAGAGAGAAACTGATGAGCCTATCTCAGATGTTTCAGATACGGCATTCACATGTTACGTTGTTTGTTAAGAAGACTATCGCACACTGAAAATGCATTTGTGATGATATATCTGACGCTGAGAGCTTCGATTGTCTTCTAGCTCAGAATGGAAATGATTTTGAGCGTTTTCATGCGTGGGAGAAATTGCTCAAAATATGCAACTTCAAATGTGTGAAAATTGTTGAAAAATATTAATTCCAGTCCCACATGCACGTAGCTTTACTTAAAAGGTGTTCAACGTTGCAAGAGTTTTCTCCACAGGCAGAATACTGCTACACTGAGACGAGAACAGTTCATGGATTTCTATTCTATCTCAGCTAATCCTACGGTAACGAATCCACAGCAAGCTTACTGACCGAGAGACTGTCATTTCTCAGTAGAATTTGCAGAAGAACGAAGTACTACCTTTGTTTATTTCTATGCCTCATCAACAGCACACAGAGGAGAAACTGATTCCTATACTTCTCCCAATAAACGTCGGTACAAATATTCTATCATGTGGATATTTCAGGGCGTCTCTCAATTGAAGAAAATGAACTTTAGTTATTTGTTACTCGACGTTGTTATAGAAATTTTCTCAGTAACTGAAATTCAACCTTCGCTGATTCAGGTGCATGTTTCTGTTTAAATTACCAAATATGATTGGCTTCTGCAATGGCGGTTTCATACCGACATGTGTTCCCAGGGCAAGGCTAAGGTGGATTCTGATCTTGGCTTGCGTTAAGACAATGACACATTTAGCTATTGTACACTGCAGTTATCATACCTTCTTCGATACACGTACATTGTATAATTAGAGTAAGCCCTTATTTGACAACACAAACCTTCAGAATGTTGCATCTCAAATGGCCTTAGTGGTCTCAGGTTTACATGCACAAAACCTTGTCGGCTTATTCAGCTTTTTGTTGGGTGTCTATCGCTGCGTCTTGCATGATGTGCACCGGCAAGCTTGTGATCTATTCGATTATGTTATTTCATGGAAATAGATTTGGAGCTTCAAAACTGATTGTTTTAGGAGATATCATGAAATGTTATTATTATATCTATTGTCTAATCGCTAAAAAGGCAAAGAAATATTCTTGCAAATGCAACAACAGAAGTCAGATAAAGTTTAGTCCATCTCCTATAGGATTTTAGGAATGGGATTCGATTGGATGATTAGATATTGCCAATTCAAATTTTCCTCATCTCTGGTTTAAGAAATGTTTGATTACTTTCTATACATTAATGGATATTAATATTTGATTGAGAAATCGAATTTTACAATTCAGAGTTTCAACACATCAAGAAGGCAGAGCTGTTAGAAATTGAATTCCACAACACCATAGAAGTGGTCAAACAAAGATTAGATTGGGGATTATTCACTTTCAAACAGTCGAACCTTTTGTTCTCACGGCCAGTGGACCGCTGTATGAACTGTATCTTCGTTTCCCATCTTCCTTCATGTTCAACGCTCGGATGCGGAATTCGTAGAGAGAATCCCCATTGAGGCCGCGGATCACCGTACTGGTTGTCTTCTGAAATCCTGGGTCCGCAATTCCTTGAATTTGATCTTCAACTGGCCACTCAGGAGCCACCGCCTCCCGATACTGCAGTGCGAAGGTCTGCGCCGATCCGCCGCGGAATTCACTCTTCCAACCCAATGTGGCACTGACAGCGGTCGTGTTCATCACATGAAGGTCTGACGGAGTGGTCGGAGGGCCTACAGAGCGGCAATCAGTCTTGTATGGAGAAACACGGATACTTAGATCTATACTACATCACAATACATCAGATACTGACACTTTCCCATCCTTTATCAATCAGACAGCTGACAATGGACCAGGACGTATTCAAGATAGGCATGCAGACAGACGGCATCCACTCTCCTGATGTTGAACCAACGTTCACTCATGCAGACAGCATTCACTATCCCCTTTCCTGATGATAATGGCCATTCATCTTCTCTAGACAGATTCATCTTGTAAGTTTTCAACTGGGAAACCAAGCGTAAAAGATGGCAATTGCCAATGGTAAAAGATGGCCCTCGCTTGATACTATTTATAATTTTACTTTTTGCTTATTTTTTATACCTTATACATCTCCAATGTAGACAGACAACACCCACTCTCCTGACAATGATCTAGCGTTGTGCGAGGCGTTCGTCACTCTCATGACAGTGTTGCAATGCCTCGATAATGACCGTGGAAATCTCCGTCAACCGAGCGAAACTTTTTAATGACAGGGACCTCTCTGATTTTTCTATTAAACATTACCACGTCGAGCACACAGTAATGAACACTCCCTTATGTGATCTGGGCGGGTAATTACAACCTGAACAGCTACTGTTTGATACATGAGATGGAAAGAACTCACCAGGGGCCATGAATCGGAACGTAAAACTCTTGGAGCGGACAACGTGCTGCACATCGCAGACATATTCTCCGAAGTCAGACTGCTCCACATTGATGATTTGAAGTGTGAATGTGAAGTCATCTCGGTTCTCCTTGAATTTCTCGCCAAGTTTGATTGGAATTCGTGTCGCAGCTTCGTTATCCAACTTCTGCATCTTGTACCAGGCAGCGGCGATAGGTTTGGGATAGGAGCTGAGACGGAGGGTGAGAGTTTCGGTGCTGCCAATGGTCCCAGACACAGTTTGTTCGGTCGTGGCGAGGAGAACCGGAGAATCTACAATGGGAAATGAACCAGGATCACAACAGTCATACATAATAAGAATAAATAAGCTTAGTAGAATTGTACGTCCGCTAGAGTATTGACTACGGTTGAAATTTGAAGCGCTCTCCCAATCAAAGCTACAGCAACTTTTGCAATAATTAGATAGTCATAATACATGGACATAGAATAGCGTAGAGAACATAGTTCATCCATAATCTAAGTCTGAATAACTCCATTTCTCCAATCATAGATATCTAGACCTCATTTTCTGGAACTTGAAGCGATTTCCAATTAGTACTTCAGTAATATTTTATGCTAATTGCATCGGAGGTGAAAACCAGCTGAGTTAGGTTTCCAACTGTGAAGTCTATGTCACGCATTGGTTCGACTACTGTTGGTCGTAACTAAAGGTACATAATTGTCCTTCTCCTCCTGTAGTGGTTCATTGGTTACCTTATTACCAGCAGTGATCACGTATTAGTTTATCTTAGAAAAAGAGTGATACGAGTATTTCTAGCACAGAGATAAAATTTCCGCAGAGCTCACGAAGAACTCGAATGCCAGATCTTAATTTCAATGTTTTAGCGGGAGTCATAATTTAATGCATATCATGATCCGTAACAATCCGGATCTTTATGTGCATGTACGATATAATAGCGCAAGTAGTCAATAAGAGGGAAGAGAGAATATGGTTATTTTCGGAAGTCATGCCAACAAATATACCAGTCCGATTTCACCAACTTTGACAGTAGGTATCATCAGCATAAATGTAATTGTCAACTAAAATCATTTCCAATATGGTTAAAGATGTAATAGACTAGTAGCCTAGGTTAGATAATAGTTACGGTAAATTGGCTAACTGCCTTTAAACTGAGTTTTTAGTTTGCATGGATAAATTTGTTCATTGCTCAAAATAATAAAAACCGTCCTGTTTCCATCTCTAAATTGCATAGCACAGACTAGCAAAATGCCTCGATTTAATGTAGTTCCAGTTTCCATGTTTGGTTACAGTTTCCCTGCTAAGTTGCACTTTTCCTGCTAAGTTGCACTTTTCCTGCTAAGTTGCTGTTTTCCTGCTAAGTTGCACTTTTCCTGCTAAGTTGCACTTTTCCTGCTAAGTTGCACTTTTCCTGCTAAGTTGCTGTTTCCCGTTTAGTTGGTGTTTTCCTGCTAAGTTGCACTTTTCCTGCTAAGTTGCACTTTTCCTGCTAAGTTGCACTTTTCCTGCTAAGTGGCTGTTTCCCGTTTAGTTGCAGTTTCCCTGCTAAGTTGCTGTTTCCCGTTTAGTTGCAGTTTCCCGTTTAGTTGCAGTTTCCCTGCTAAGTTGCTGTTTCCCGTTTAGTTGCAGTTTCCCTGCTAAGTTGCACTTTTCCTGCTAAGTTGCACTTTTCCTGCTAAGTGGCTGTTTCCCGTTTAGTTGCAGTTTCCCTGCTAAGTTGCTGTTTCCCGTTTAGTTGCAGTTTCCCTGCTAAGTTGCACTTTTCCTGCTAAGTTGCACTTTTCCTGCTAAGTTGCACTTTTCCTGCTAAGTTGCACTTTTCCTGCTAAGTGGCTGTTTCCCGTTTAGTTGCAGTTTCCCTGCTAAGTTGCTGTTTCCCGTTTAGTTGCAGTTTCCCGTTTAGTTGCAGTTTCCCTGCTAAGTTGCTGTTTCCCGTTTAGTTGCAGTTTCCCTGCTAAGTTGCACTTTTCCTGCTAAGTTGCTGTTTTCTCGTTTAGTTGGTGTTTTCCTGCCAGGTTGTAATTTCCCTGCTAAGTTGCACTTTTCCTGCTAAGTTGCACTTTTCCTGCTAAGTTGCTGTTTTCTCGTTTAGTTGGTGTTTTCCTGCCAGGTTGTAATTTCCCTGCTAAGTTGCACTTTTCCTGCTAAGTTGCACTTTTCTTGCTAAGTTGCTGTTTCCCTGCTAAGTTGCAGTTTCCCTGCAAAGTTGCTGTTTCCCTGCTAAGTTGCAGTTTCCCTGCAAAGTTGCAGTTTCCCTGCTAAGTTGTTCTTTCCTTGTTTAGTTGCAGTTTCTCTGCTAAGTTGCAGTTTCCCCGTTTAGTTGCTGTTTCCCGTTTAGTTGCAGTTTCCGTGCTAAGATGCTCTTTCCCTGCTAAGTTGCTCTTTCCCTGCTAAGTTGCTGTTTCCCTGTTCATTTGCAGTTTCCTGCTCAGTAATCTCAGAGTGCAATGAAACTCACATTTGACTACGAGGTCATATTGAGCTTCTGTTCGCCCTCCGTCGTTGGTTACTTCACATGTGTAGCTTCCAGCGTTGAGATGACTGACTTTTCGTATGGAATGTACTTCTCCACGAGAGGATAGAGTGACCAACTCGCCGTTGGACATCCTGTGAAGCCAGGTGTAGGCCAGGCCTGTCATCGGCTTCCCTCCGCTGGTGATGCAGGTCAAGTTGGCAGATTGACCTTCCACGGGGCTGTTTGGGACGGCAGTGACCTTTACAGTCGGCGGATCTGTAAGAGGAGATGTAAATCAAGACACATTGAGTCGAAAGTTGAAATACTGATAACAACTTACAATATACTCGAAGATAGAAGGTTTTGGTGAGGGTCACAGAACTCTCCGTGTGTTCAACGCGACAAGTGTAGGCGTCGAGATCAAAGTTGCGAGATGTTTCCGTCACCTTGAGACGACTGAGCACCGAAGATCCGCCGAATTGTCCTTCTTTCTACAGAGGAGAAGAGAAGTGAGTTATTGCCGACATCTGGTAAGTTAGAGAAATATGAATTGAGAGATGCATCACGTGCTGGTTTCAAACGTATTGGTTAAATAGTATTCCAAGAACCATAGAGTAAGTATATGTAGGTCGAGTGTCGACTCAAAAAAGTATCTGTATACAATGAACATTTCTATATGAAAAGATTAAGATTTTTGCTGAGATTACGTTCCTGCGGTCCAAAACATTATTTGAACAGTTTTGAAAAAGCTACATTTTTGCCAATTTAAATACTACTGACATGACGCCTCGTTATAAGTAGTATGAAACAAGTTGGATATCAAAAGGAATAAACATTCGCTAACAAGCATCGTAGCTAAGCGGAAATAATGCTGATGATCAAGGAAATCTAATGAACGGCATAATAATGGAAGTCTTCATGAGAAAGTCGAGATCTTATTTTGCTGCCGTGACTGAAATTTCATATTTTTAATTCAATTTTCATCGTCATGAATTTATGATTGAACTAAATTAATGTTTCATTTCTTGAATCTGAGTAGTGATGTGGATCCATTTTCATCTTTCAAAATTAATTGAAATCATTGTCTTTGATTCTGCTATTTTGCTACAGGCTAGGTTGCCTGTGACATGATCACGCTTAAGAAAACACTCTTGAGGTTGAGCATGAAAGCAATAGCAGCCCATTGAGTTGCTGATTTAACAAACATTACATCTCCAAGGCTGTCATGACACTGAGAATCTGTTAAGTAATGGCATTTCCTTCTGCATTATACTATCATGATCAGTCAATTTCGTTGTTATTTCTTCAAAACTGCATAAATGTGCACATCACACATTTGGAAACAATTCTGACTGTATCTCCTTTGAGCCCATTTAATAAAATCGAAAGTGTATACACATTGAGGATTTAATAATTGCTGAGCTACCACTCTACCTAATATACCTACTCTATGCCAAGAACCTTAGTCATACACAATTCTCTCTCGTCAGATTGAGCAGGCAATTTCTATATTGCAATGATAGCAAATTTTGAATCTTCTGTGCAGACATATTCTGTTTCCAAAACATATCCAAGTTTTCATCTTTATTGGCCAAATACACCAAAGTGAAAAAATAACAGCTTTGTGTCCAACTCCATTGATTATAAGATGTATAGACTGTTATAATTAAGTGCAACACTCTTTCGATTGCTGCATTGTTAACACTTTCACCACACCTATTACACTCGAAGTGAATAAGCTGGAAAGATACAAGCCTGTCTTAAAATGTCTTCAAATCGATTGCATGTACATCAGTAATCAATTTGAAGATAGTTTGAAGCATGCTTACAGGAATATAATACTGTATGACTTTTTCAAGTTGTTTTTCATATACTTTCTACGTGTCTTCGCAAATTCGTTAACTTCTGAGGAAAGAGGATCCTGATAAGTGTTGCCAAGTCTGGTGATCATTTCTTCTAGCTGTCCGTGTGGGAATTCGGTGTTACTATCGGTTCAACAGTTGAGGACACTGTCTGTTGTGATGTACATTGAACAGTGAATGTATCTTCACTTCAGTAATCAAAGGACATAGTTTTTAAGGAAGTGTGAACTTGCCCTTTTAGATTCACTGATTTGCGCACTACAGACAGTATTAGATAGACGACATTCGTCAGCAGAGAACGTTCAAAGAGCATGAACTTCAGCCTCTCTCATCTTTCCTGGGCTTCAGAGTGGCCCAAGTTTGATTTCATTTCAAATGGAAATTAACCGATGAGGACCGCCGACGAATTTATTCCACTGTCATTAGTGCGACTTCACACAGGTCAACTGATTCACAAATTTCTGAAATGCTTCAGTGTATAATACAGTATGTCTATCAAGCGATCACATTCATTTCGAATATGGGACGCTGTTCTTTATCAGAAGGCCGCATGACTTGCGCGTGATATCCACGAAGAGGTTGTCAAAAAGTTTATAGATCTTTCATATACACAATAAGAAGCTGCAAATTGATTCAAGTTAGGAGGCAGGCCACATGAAGACTACATGATTAATACCTGATTACGCGACCATTGCTCTAACAGTCAGTTCAGGATACTACAATGCTACATAGTTATAAATTTATCAAAAAATCAAATTTACTCATTGTATAAGTGAGTTCCGATGTAATCATTGAAAAAGACTGGCTTCAATGTCTGAAGAAAATCCAATTGACTCCTATCAACGTAACTGATGGTAATTTTAATACAATAGCATTACAGTATTCTTAGTCAAGGTCATCAAATTCTTCAGATTTTTCCTCTTTGTAACAACATTTTGACCCATTCACTTAAAAATTCCGTTCCGTTGCATGTCCTTTACCTGAAAACGGACTTTGTAAGTTCTTATCAAGTTGATCTGACACAAATCTGTCAATGTTTCCGAACATCAAATCGTCTGTCTACAAACATCAATGTGAAGTCAGTATGGGTGTCCGAATAAAGGGCGTCAGATACATTAAAAAATGACATTTAAAACGACAAAATTGTCACTCCAACAAACAAGCGTGAAGGTTGGCAACAAAGCTGACTTCTAACCTGATAATGGTCTTCGACATTTTCAATGAATAATTTCAATTGAATGGAGGCTTTTGAGTTAAGAATCTACAACATCAGTTTCATCAATGTCGAAAGAGCAATGTACTTTTGCAAGTTGTAAACTATCATCCATAGAGTAAGCATGTTAGGTAGAGTGGTAACTCCGCATTTATTAAATCCCCAATGTGTATACACTTTCGATTTTATTAAATGAACTCGAGGGGGATACAGTCGGAGATAAAGTCGATATACTCGATGACCTGCGCTATTGTTTTCCAGCTGAACCTCAAGAGAATCTTCTTAAGCGCTGCCACTGGCATGGCAAAATCACAGATTTAAAGACAATGATTTCAATTAACTTTGAAAGATGTAAATGGGTCCACATCACTATTCAGATTCAAGAAATGAAACATGAATTGAGTAAATCATAAAATCAAGCCTGTGAATATTGAATTAAAAACTTGACATTTCAGCTAAGAAAGCACGGATCATCATAAATCTCTTTCATAAAGACTTCCATTATAATACAATCCATGAAATTCCCTTGATAATCATCTTGATTTCCGCTTAGTTACGATGATTACTAGCAAATATTCATTCCTTTTGATATCCATCTTGCTTTATACTACTTACAACGAGGAGTCATCTCGGTAGTAAATTGGCAAAATTTTGACTTTTTTAAAACTGCTCAAATAAATTTTTCGACCACGGGAACGTAATCTCCGCAAAAACTGAATCTTTTCATATAAAAATTTTCACTGTATACAGATACTTTTCTGAGTCGACACTCTACCTATATATCACTACTGTATGCTATCATCAGTATCGAAAAACACCGAAAACACATAGAAAAACAAAAATGAAATATAAATGTGAATTCTGTGAGTTTGAAGGCCTTAAAATTATAATTCAGTAACTAAGTGTACTTAACGGTATTCGGAAAGACGTGCTGATAGATGTAGGACGCAATTATTTGTATCGGTCTGCTTAGTTGGTCTCTTGATGTCAAATAAAACTAAATACTTATCTAGCGAAATGATCTCAAATAAATTCGATCTGACCCTGGAAAATCTCGAAATGAAATTGAAGGAGCAGGAACGTTCTCTGCTACATTTAAAATTGATGTTTGATGTACATGTGAAATTTATCCGCAAAATCAAATTTGAAAGTAAGTCTATTTAAACCTATTTCCACGAAGTCCACAAGCACATGGCATCTAATAAACAGATTTATTTCTAATGCTTCAAATCTGACAGAATTCAAACTCTGAGAGCTTTCAACAACAACACAAAGCATCAAAGCAAATTGTAAATACCAGGCCACGAATACGCCACAAAGCGAAGACCTTGTTGTCACTAGCGGCCACGAAATGCCCCCAACGTTTAACCAATCAGAGTACAGTTTCGAGATCACTTAACCAATCATTATTCTGATGAGAAAGTTATACATATGTAATCAAAACTACCCTTTTCAGTTTATAGGCGGATATAATAAAGTGAAAGTTAAAAGTATCAAAGACAGGGCCATCCAAACATCGACCGTTGAAGGCGCTACACGCCGAAGGCCTGTCTTTGATACTTTTAGCTTTTACTTTTTTATATCAGCTTATAAACTGAAAAGGGGAGTTTTGATTACTTTTGTATAACTTTCTCAGAAAAATGATCTCCTGTCACCTGGTCAACTACATTATTCTGATGGTCACAAAATCTCATAGTTTGCGCTGTTCACTTTTGTAGTCATGTTGTGTGGCGAATTCATGGCCATTTGCAGTGTACTAAAGAGAGTTGACTTTTTACTTTTTTCCTCTCAAATGTCCATCCTCTCAAGCGTCCTTCGGGGAAACGACAGACACAGCGGTTCAGACATAAAGTTTTCTTACCATGCTGACGGAGCTGAGGTATGTGACATCTTTGCTTGACCCTCCGAGGTTCTGTCGCTTCCACACGACCTTCGCTGGAGGGTTGGCAACTTGTGCCTCGCATTGCAGGAACACTGGGAATGTTTCCCGGACACCTCCGGCAGGACTGGAGTTCAGCGATACCCCGTTCGGCCCAACTGAAAGCAAATGAAGACTCATTCATTCCAGCAGCCTTCTCCTCAACGCCGCGAGTGACGGCGAGTGCAGGGGGACGGAGTTTTGCAGGAAGTCAATTAGGACGGACAGAGAATCCGCCGTGAGAGAGTTCTGATGTGCACACAGCTGAGCAATTTCAACGACAATTAGAGACATTTTATCCAAAATTCATCTTAACATGATGAAGGTAGAAACAGGCGAATATTCGTCAATTTTTGATGTGGAAAAATATCTTTGAATTTCATTTCATTCGTTTTGTTTCAAGGGTTTAGACTATAAGCAGTCGCATGTTGGGCATGAGATGGAAGATATACAAATGGTAAAAAGTCAATTTGTGTGGAATAATAAGAGAAGAACAAAGGAAAAGCATGAAGAAGATTTGTAGAAAAGCATGAAAAATACAAGGTATCTTTCGGCATGCAACGTAATTGCAAGAATAACAAGATGTCTATGTACATGTACATTTATGCATTGTAAACTGGTACGAAAGCTGGCTGATTTTGACTACGAAAGCAATGTACAAAACGAGAATAACAAAATGTGCGAAAACGCTATTGCTCGCGGTCATACAATACGAAAGCGATTGTCTTTATCATCCCATAGGAAACCCAATCGCTTTCGTTATGTTTCTCTGTAGAACTTGACATCGTCTGTGTCTCTTTGCTGTGTGATCCGGTTGATAACAGTCACTGAAACTTCGCACAATTTGGCGTGTTTAATGTTGAACTGGCTGCTCATTGTTCGATTGCTATGGTATTTAGTCAGGAGATTGTGCCATTTCATAGGCATTACTTGTTCCAGTGTTTCCCTTTTAGTCAAACGGAAGAAGAGACGACCTGTCTAATTCTGTGTGTATGAAAGATGCTATAATACAAGAATAAAATGGAATGATTGTAGAAATTTATGAAATGATGACAATATGTAATATAAGAGACATACTATAATGAACATGTGTTATGAACAAGTACCATAGAAAATGGAAGATACCTTTTAATAACCGGTACTGCGGCCTTTTGGTAGAGAGTTTGCTCTGCGTGCAGAAGTCAGGAGTTCAAATCCAAAACGTTAAAAGTATGTGTACTTTCCATTCTTGCTAAATACATGTACTTAGTACAAAACGAATGATTGTGGGATAAATAAGAACTCGGCCACATATAAGAAGGGCTCCTTGCCTAATATTCTGAGGCGATTCTGAGTGCAAGCAAAGTTTAACTCATCAATCTAATTTCTTTTCATCTTTACAGTTTTACTCAAGTAGTAGACTCCCTCAATTGGATGAGTCGGAAAGCAAACCTGCTCTCTTAGCGGACCACTGAATCCCTCGGTGATCCGCTGAGCGGTAGTCTGCTGCATGCCTCTCATCTGATATTTTGTCATTTCTTCATTAATCCATGCACTCTCTATCATAAATAAATTTATAGAAAGGCATAAAAAGAAAATAAAGTATCTGAATTTGATATTCAAACGATAAAATTACGGATGACAATTTATTTGATAAAAATCAATGATATGAAAACACACAAATTCGATTGGCTTCAAACATTCTATTAATTATCATGAAATCAAAGGAAAGCTTCTTCGAAAAGATTTTAGAAGTTGATCGAATGACCATATTGAGAAGATTCCAGCAGTTGCCAGGAAGGTGATTCAGCGTGATTGAGCAATTAACCAAATCGACAGGATCCAAATGAAGAATTGAGAACATGAGAATTGATCCTGCAATCTAACTTCTTATTCAAAGAGATTACTTTGATTAAATTATCTTCACGAGGAAAGCTGAAATGAGATCAAACACGGTCACCCGGACGTCATTCCATGCAAGTTCCGTTCATGATATCTATGGTAAAATTGAATCGTCGAAATCTTCATCCAAAGATTCCTAGCATCTACGAGTATGTCCGCTTGGATAAAGCTAGTCATTGTCACTGGTCATCATGGCGAGTCTCTTATGAATAGTCAAGCAGTTCCGAGGAGCACATGGACCAGTCAGGGCCCGGCACGAATGACTGACGTGCAGATATCTACAGTATTAATGTTCTACTGCTTTGGCCTGATAACTTGTGCCCTCGAAAGAACGAAATTCGCCGTGTAATTCTAACATTTTTTCATTGCATTCCCGAATCCAATGTAAAATAAAACATTTACAGTGTAATGTCATCTTTACGGATGTTGTAATGATTGTTAGTGCCATGTAATCCCCTTGTTATAGCATCAGTCGACACGCAGAGATTCATAATCGAATGACTGGACAGGGAAAACGATGTGGCATTTCAGCAACATCAAGGAAATTAATAACTTGCGTTGCATCGGTCTGATAGTACAATATCTCTGTAGCTCTATTGCTTTCATGATACAGCTGGAGGAAAAAAGATGAAAAAATAGAAATATAACATGACATTCAATAAGCAAAAATGATGAGTGGTTCGTACCAAGTTCTCACCATGAGAATGCTGATACCCTAAGATTTCGGCAGAAGTTTCAGAGATGCAGAGATTTGAAAATGTTGAGCAGGCAGGTAGATACCGTAGACTAACCAGGTTCTGAGTTTACTGATGCTTTTTAAGAAGTTATACTGATGAATAATGCATTCATAGCCTACATCTAATAGAAAATCGACAAAGATGTTTTTGCAAAAAACTCAGGATTCCCTTGTCCACTCTGTTACTCGAAGATAGGATTTGCAGCACCAATCGACAAGAGACACGTCGAAAAGTGGTGTAGGCCATTTCGTCTACCAACCGCAAGCAGACACCTCAAAGGGTGGAATACAAGCAAATTGTTCGTAGTGAAACTCTTCCTTACATTTCAAAAACATCAGAATGTATTGCTCGCATTCTGCGTCTCATGTTAAGACCTTTTACATATCATGTCTGCGTATAAGGAATTTTTTTGCCTGGTCCTAAAGATAAAGTTGATTCCGCTCAAAGATGTGGTGCTATTTGTCAAGATTGTGAGCTGCCATATTTTGGACAATCTGGTAACTGCCTGAATACTCGCATGCAACATCGCGCCGCTTTTAGGCTAATGCATCTTGAGCGGTCAGCAGTCGCAGAGCACTCTCTACTCTCCAACCACGCAATAAACTGGAACGGTGTCGAAGCTCTTGAATTTGAGGATAATCATCACAAGCAACTTTTTCTTGAGGCATGGCATTCAAAGCGCCTGCCCACTATGAACCGATGTGAGCTTCCATATACCGTATTATTTGATTTCTATGACTTTCCATTCAGTATTGTTTTTAAGATGCCATGCTTTCGTGCACACTGTCATCGACGTCATTCTGTCTAGAGGAAAGTTGACGCTTTGCCTCGCGAGATGTGCGCTTCAGTCTGCCCTGACGACGCAGACAGACCGGCTGTGAAATATCGGTTTTATACTACAGACTCAACGTCGTGGAACAAATTGTTTTTGCATCAACGCCGACGCACTACCTATGTTCTCATTGAAACACTTTCATAGACTGGTGGGATCTTCTTGGCCAGATTCTCCTCTCTGCAGGACATTGATAGCTGCTGATTTCTCTAGCACAATTATCCAAGAAAGAGGCCTGGCAGCAATTTAACATTAGAATAGCTAGCATCCCTTTTAATGTGATGACACCACAATAACCGTGTTGACACGCTAGCATTAGAGTCAAGAGAACAGCGACTCTTGATACTTCTGTCTGAAGAACAAAGATTTCGAATAGAAGCTCTACATTTTGAATGAGCAGGACTGTTCCTCATTGCCGAATAGTTCCATCCTCGTAGACTTTCAAAATGATTGAAATTCTTAATTTGCAAATTGAAGAGAGAGTCTGTGAAGATGTTAAACAAGTGCTAATTGATGGAAATTATCAAAGACTGATGATTTGACAGTTAAATTGTCATTCATTGACAAAATGAGATGGAAGGAGACAAGTAGCGGACATGAAAAGACAAAACGTTTTATCATTGACAGCACTTTCAACCGTTAATGGAATAATTGCGTGAGAATTATCATGTTCATTTCTGTAAATGTTTCAATCACTTCTTGAGAAACTCTTCGACAATGTGAAAGGAGGAGAGAAAATGTTCAACACAAGATTCAGCCGATGATTCAATGACTGCAAACATGCGAGCAAAACAATTGGAAGAAAGTGAATATGGAGCTATTCAATACGTGATAATATTCCGCAATTAAATACGTGAATTTATTCCGCAAAGTAATTTATTCTTTGGCTTAGATTTGGCTTAGCCAAACTTCTCTCTCGTACCACTAGGTATGTCGACGACATTTGTGTGTTTAACTACAAACATTTTGATAAGATCCTTCCTGAAATTTACCCGGTAGATCTCTTAGCTAGCAGAAGCGGAGACAACAACAAATGTGTTAATTATTTGGATGTTAAAATCAGGATTGAAGATGGTGGCCAATACATCACAGAGGTTTACCATAAGCTTTATGAGTTCAGCTTCCCAGTGGTGCTGTATACTTTCCCCGAGAGTAACATGCCTTTGAACACTGGCTTAAACATCTTTGCTGCCCAACTCATCAGGTTCGCCAGGATTTCATCTGATGCTTCCGCCTTCACATCAAGAGCTAAGGGCATTTTTGATATCTTCAAAGGACGGGGTTATAAGACTAATTTGCTGGTTAATTCTTGCATAAAGTCCTTCTCCAAGAATAGGTTCCTCGTTTTTAAGTTTGTTTGTTTTTCGCCCCGCCAGATGCCATCCATCATTGGCATGTTGGGCTAAGAAAACCTCTTCTAGTTTCATGTGCTTCCTTTTGTCCTAATAAATTCCAAAAATTTTATTTTCGGTTAGGTTCTGCTATGTTTCCTCAGGCTTGGAGAGACCTTCCATGTCGTACATTCGATATGGTTAGCCTGGCCCCGCCATGTGGTATAGGTTGGAGGTTAGGGGCCGAAACCTTGCTTCATGCAGCCACATGGTTCCTCCCTGATGACTCCATACATAGCAAACTTAATTTTGGTTTTTTAGGTTTCTAATTTTCACCTTTGTTATTTTTAGTTAGCTTCTGGTCAGGTCCATGACGAACTCTTATTTCAGTTCTTATATGATAAAATAAAATCGTTTATAAGTATAAATTTATTTCCCTTACCGTCTTCTGTTGAGTCGACTAGCCTTTATACGTATTTCAGTCCCCACTCTATACTGGAGTAGGTTACTCTATGTTGTTCGTATTAACTTGTATTCATTCGTTCATGACTTTTAATTACCTAATTGTTTACAGGTTTCTCCACTAGGGTAGTTGTTTAACTTTGGTATCTTCCGTTTCCTGGATCCTTCGAATTTTTTTGACCGTGTCGTGTCTTGATTCGATTACAGAAAAGCAAGTCATGGCCACCGGCGGTAGCTCTTACAGGCGAGCATAAAAATGATTTCTCGCGTCACAATAACAATTAGAGCTCATTCTTCAAACATTTTTTGAAGGCAAAAGTTGACGGAGCCAAAACACACGAAAGGTAATTTGTTCGAAACCTTGCAAGCACGAAAAAAATAGAAACTGCTCAAATAATTACGTTTTGGGAAAATACGGGGAACTGGTTGAAGTGGATTATTGGCAAAACTACCTGCACAGTGAGAACGGAAATAAAGAATTTATCAAAGACAAAGTCTATGATATTGCGGAAGGCTTTGTAAAGGAATCAAAGGTCCAACATCGTTCTTCTCTTCCAAAGTGGAGCAATAGACAACAGTCGGTGATCGTAATCGATGTACAAAGTGCCACATTTTTACAAACGTGTCGAGTAAAATATCTCTGCACACGTTCAAGTCGATCGATGTCACGTTTTAAATATGGACTAAATATTTGAGAATCTGTCTCAACAATAGGACGAACAAAGGATTTGAAGAGGAAAGAAGCAAGCGGACCTCGTGAAATATCATCATCTTCTCTTAACCCATCAGTGCTGACAAGACGAATATTCTATCCATGACGATAGGTGACTCGTTACCCTTCATATTCACAGTACAACTCATTTCAAATGTGAACTTTCTACTTCTGATATTCATTTCCTCCAAAACGTTCATCTCCGTGCAAATGTGCATGGAAATTTAAAAATGAAAATCACCGATTTTAAAAGCCTTTGAAACTTTACCAAAGTTTGAATATTTTTACTATTTACGATGCCAAACTACTTAAATGTACAGAGAAGTTACTAATGAATACACAATGAAACTGATAGGATTGATTTGTTCGACAAATTTTCCTTCGAAAATTGCCATATCAATGAATCTGTGAAGTTGTGTTCTACAGATTTAAGTAGGCCTGACTTCAAATGTGATTGCAAAGAAAAAGGGTGACTCACAAATGCCCAAAGAATTCAAGTAGTTCAAAAAGAAAAGACACAAAGATGACAAGCTAAATGTGTTATTTGCTATAGTGGAAGCATTTACACAACATTTTTCCAATATTCTATTCAATGTCTATATGCATGCCGTGATAGACGAAGATGATATTATTTATTGACTCATCTTTGGAAAGTGCTGGACTCGCATTGACGCTTCTTTGAGTGGTGTCACACTAAATGTTGTAAAAAGCGGGTGAATTCAGAGCTTCAAAAAAATGCTTTTCAAATTAAGTAGGCCACAGGATCGACTTTCTAAGACTTTTCCAATGATCTTTTGTGAAAAGTTTGAAAATGCGCAGAAACTGAAGATCACAAAAGCGGTGATTGTAGCTCTATTGTTTAGGAGATCGATCTCATTTGAATCTACTTTCATCTATCAGTTTATAGATACATAGGAATGGTTCCTTTTGAAGGAAGACTTCCACATTTCATATGCGTTTGCTTTAACAGTATTCCCATGCACAGATCAATCCCTTATTGTTGTCATTTACAACGTCTCAATACATTCAACTGTCTCAGCATCGCAAATAGCAATCAATATGCAGATTGACAGCCAAAATCCGGTAAAACTTCAAAGCTTTCAAAAATTGTTGAATTTGGTACTATGCAATTGTGAATTCGTAATGTATAAAGATAGACGAGTTAGCGGGGGGAAATGGCGTCATCATCAGGTGTATTATCAACTGATTTCTATGTCATCCGGAGCAGCACATGAAAGAGTAAGGTCTCCTCCCGGGGTCTCAACAGCTTCAGTGGAAAGCAAGAAGCAGAACTGAAGGCTTGTCCGCTCCTGAAACTCGTCCAAATGGAGGATGGGATCCTCTAATGTGCTTCCGAGAAAAAGCAGGATTCGATATTTCTTTACATCATCATGAGCGTTTTACGTCCGTTGTTCCACCGTCGGCTGGGTTGGACGATTCCCTCTGCTCCATCTTTTTCGCAGAGGTCCATTTTCTTGTAGTGTGCTCGAACTGCTTCTTCCCATGTGATTCGAGTTCATCCTCTGGTACCTCTGACTTCCACACCTTCACCCAATCATCATCTGCTTCCTCACTACATGACCGTACCACCTCAAACGCCTTCTTTTCATCGCTTCTTCCCTTCCAACTAGGCCCAGTTTTCGAAGGAGGTCGTCGCTGGGGATTCTTTCTCGAGGAAACACACCACACAGCCTGCTGACCATTCTTCTTTCGGCTCTTATCATCTTCATTTTGTTTTGTATTCCTTTACAATTGTAGATATAAGAGTGAGCCCGCAACTTCCTCTCTCCCGAAAACGTTCTCTGTTCGGCAGGTGTTCCTGTGTACACATGTCCGTCTAACGATCATGTTTTGATCTTTATTTGAATATATTGAGTGAAATTGCGGCATTTGTAAAGTGAATTATCCAAAGATCTTCCATAATTCACTTCAATGTCTGGTTTTACTTAAAACGATGCATTCCTATCACCTTCATAACTGTCAGAGATAAAACAGCAGATGATCATTAACGAATCTGCCATGTCGGTAAACAACAGCTTGAAAAGATGACATTGCATTGACTGCATAAATAAATCATGTCAGGAGTGAACAGCATTCATATCTATCAATTCAATTCCCTCTCCGTGTCGAAAAATACATCGAATTAAAGAACATTTGGCAGTGAAAATAACAAGCTGAAGATATTTCTATGTTTTTTGACTCGCCTGATGCATTCATGAGGATAAATAGGAACTTTCATCCTTCCGCATGTGAAGTGTGATGAGTCAGTAAACACAGCGGGAGACAAACAAGGAAATCATACATGTTCTTAGTGTAACATTTCTTTGTTCACATGATAATGATCTCTGTGCGGCGCCGTTGCCGTCAGTCACCAGGTTGCAAATTGTTTGCTTTGAAGTTTTCAGAGTATCTTTTAAGGAGCATTAATGATATATGATGATATATACGTTCGGCTGTATGTATCCTCAAAGGTCATATTTTCAGCCTCTAGAGAGTAACAATAATAATAATAATAATAGCGTATATTTATTTCAAACCTCAATAATGGCAATCGTGAGGAATACAAGTAACACATTTCATTTCATAAAAAGTCCAAAAGTAAGTCATAACAAAAATAAGTCAACATTTCTGGGAAAATGACGTCGTAAAGTGCATCAAAAGTGAAACATACGGAAGATCTGATAGAAAGAAACACTTATATCGAAAACCCATCAGGCCATAGAAATGAAAAAAGAATTTTTACGTGCTGCAGTTTTACACAGTGGAATCGCATATTTACCGCTATAAAACAATTTGGATGGCATCAAGTGTGACAATGGATGATTTTGATCTGACGAAATCTTTTGAAAAAGATTAAAGCCTTGTTCAGTACGTCGGTAGGTCAACGGAACAAAATTCGCACATGAACAATCGGACTCATTACATATGATCTTATGACAACGATTCTGAACTCGTTCTGTCAAATTGCTCTGACCTCTCTGAAGATTTACAAAAATTGGTGAACAGTATTCAATGATCGAACGAATACATGAGCAATAAATTAAGCATAGCTGAGATTTACATAGAAAAGGCTTCAATTGTCGCAAGATAAATGTTTTTTGAAGAAGCTCTCTTACACATTCTTAGAACATGCTCATTCCAGGAAAGTTTAGAGTCAATAGTCACTCCGAGTAAACACAAAATATTCTCCACTCTGATTCCTTCAATCACATACTGACTTCGGTCCAAATTAACATTATACGTAGTAAACATTTGCACGCATTTATCATACTTTATTATCATCTTGTTCTTTACACACCAATGTCTCAACTTACAAAAAGAATCCTCCAATGGGCTAGCAGCTGAAGACACCGAAATTGGGGCACACAGTGTAAAATCATCAGCATAACTGACTACAAGGGTATTACTGTCGTCACACAAGAACCTCTCAAGATCACTGACAAAAAAAGCAAATAATAATGGGCCAAATACAGAACCCTGTGACAGTCCGCTAGTAACATCCCGAAAAGAACTCACATTGTTTAGCCATTTGACTCTCTGACGGCGCTGTAATAAATAGTTTTGTACAAAGGCAAAAAGATAGTTATCAAGAGCTGGAGCTTTCATTAACTTGTATAGGAGTAATCGATGAGAAACTCTATCAAACTCCTTCTCAAAATCAATCGCAAGTAATTGGCAGCCCAAGACAGGTCTCTCTTGAACTGAATTTGTGATATAATTTTCCAGTTCAAGTAAAACACTGACCGTAGAACATTTAGGTCTATAACCATATTGTCTTTTTGATAAGTTGTCAAGAAAAAAGCTTTTGTAGTATTTCATGAAAGATCGTTCAAAAATTGAGTTGATGACAAAAGGCGGAACATCTAAATTGTGTCGATATTCAATCCATTCTCATACCCTCCAGCCTTGTCGCACATCAACAGGCCACACATAATTCTCAGATTTCAAATAAGCTATGACGAACTTGTATCCGCTGTATCTAATTTGCTTAGCACTGGTCAAATGTGGAAGTCACTGAATTTACATTTTTCAATAAGAAAGCATGTCAACATCAGAAATGGGGGAAGGAGCATCTTCTGAGCTTTGCTTTGATATATTGGTTATGGAACTCGAAGATCTATGAAAGAAATTGCTGATATTGTAAAGTTATCATAAGAACATGACTTCATTGGCTGAAAATGTCATTTTCTCTTTTTTTCATCAAATACATGTATGTTGGTGTTTGGTATCTTCAGAATCCTTGCGATGTGAAGGGCAAGAATATGCAAGCTTTATTCAAATAAGTCCAAACATTTTTTGTCAAACTTCTCACAATGAATTCACAGTTAATTGCTCACAATTTCCGAGATGATTCAGCCCAGTCATGATGAAATAAAAGGAATCATTGTTTGACGGAGGAAAATTTGTGAAGTTCTCTGCACTGGTTCTGATCGCTGAAAACAGGTGAGTTTTTCACCACGAATAGTTTTCAATACATGTCTTTTGGCTACTTGGTCTCCATAGTTCACCTGAGTCGAAATGAGTTTGTCCAGGTCAGTGCACGAAAAGCATCTTTGCAAAACTAAGTCTGTACTAAAAGTGAAATGTCAAAACACAGACAGTTCTTATGACTTTCTTAAAGAGTACGAAGATTCACCCATTAAAAAGTGAAAACAGAATTTCATCTGCTCTTATTTGAATCATCGGTAATTGCTTGCGATATCTATCACGAGAGATATGCCTCAAAATCTGAAAGCTTTTCTCTTGTCATCATAAGAATATCATTCAAAAGGCTTGATGTAGAATTAATTAATTTGCAAAAAATCCTCAGTTGGTGAAAATGAAAGAAAAACAATTCTATTAATGAAATCTCTGCTGTGAATTTGTCAATAAAAGTCATATAAGGACTGTCTAACACATGTTGACGGCGAAATTGTCAGATTCAGCAGGCAGGCAGGACCGAGATTATGTCTCTTTATTTCATGCTCTTGCTAAATTTAAACTGCGTGTATATCTAATTTTAACAGACGGAAAATAGCTGCGCGTCTTGGTGGATTTGAACCACCGACCTCTGGCATTCTAGGCCAACGCTCTACCAACTGAGCTATCGACGAGCGACAGAACGACTATATCTAAGTCAGTAGTTCTTAACCTGGGCTAGATCGAACCCCAGGGATTCGGAGGCTTAGTTCTCCCCATGAAAATATAAATAAATACCTAGAAGCGAACGCTACCTAAGCGTCGTTTCTAGTCCACATATATCCAGTGCTGGTAAAGAAAGGGGCACTTGAGAATTATGGAATCTGGCAGCGATATTTCTTCCCAAAATTATATCATCTTGTTTGCCTCCTCTGTGCCATAATCTCTGAAATTTCCGGTGAAATAGGCCTTCATTTGTGTCTTATACAGGAGTAAAACTGATGAAATTCACATTTTGTTGGTTTCGTTCTTTGAACACAATGATTTTGCGTGCAAGTGATGCATGGTACAGTTTGTGCACTAATACAGACAGTAATCACAGTTCGATAAATATATCTAGAATTTATAGACAAAAGGACATTTTATTTTTCCAACTGCGAAGAATTCAATGAATTCATGTATGGAACTTGTGGGGTTCAATGCCGCCAACAAGGTTAAGAACCACTGATCTAGATGATTTGTTTGAAACGAGATTTCCACGGAATCTATGTCACTAACGCCTGTAGCACATAGAAGTAGGACAATCTATGGCAACCTATGGTATTGCTCAGCAAGAATAATAGCTGCCATCGCTAGCACTTGAAAGAATAGCACACAGCAAGATCCCGGGCCGAAAAACAGACTTGTTGAGCAGTTTATCATGTGAATTGCATCACAATACATCAACTTTGCGGGCTTTTATGGTACTCGGGACCGGAAGAATATTATGAAGAGGACTTCAAGTTATTTCGAACATCTCTGGAGTCGTCTCAAGTTGTTTGCGATAAAATACCAGCAGCGTCAAGATATCAATGACGGTTCCATTTTATCCACCGCACGAGCATAGAGATGTCAGAGGGTCCTATGATGATGCCATCAGTCTGGACAGTCTGTCTCTTGTCTGCTTTTATCTTGAGATTTCTATGGTTTCAGCCATCAGCTCGTCGGCATGTAAAGCCCCTACAAGTTCTCTGCTACTCAAAGGAAAGATAAACTCTCCAAGCGTCAGAGAATCTCTGTCGCTAACCTGTGATGATAATTAACGTTAATAGACTTTTGATTAATGTTTTGAGAAATCTCCTTAACAACACTCACAAATGACCTTGAACTGCACACGTTGGGATGTAAGGAATTCATCTTGGTACATCAGATTGCACTGATAGGCGTCAGCATTCCTCTGTCTCTGACCGACCACTGCTAGAACCGCTTCTACACTGTACGCAGAATGTTCCACATCTCTGATACTTTGAGAAGTGTTGGCGGGCAGAACAGTCTTCCTGCCTTCTTTGGTGATTCGCTGCCACTGAAGATCAGGAGTAGGATTTCCACTTGAGGTTGTGCTACATCGGAACAGCTGTGTCTGGCCTTCCTTCACCTCCACGCTGGGCGCTTCGTAGACCCGAATTCCTGACGGGGCAACTGAAACACAGATGAGAGACGTCAGGGGGACTGATAAGTGTCAGTGTGTCACTGACAGCGAGCAGTTTACTTTGAAGCATGCGTATTCCATTCTTGTTTACTCTGAAGGACGTTACAGCAGTTAGAAGACTGAAAACACACATGTTAACAACATAGAAGTAGGTATCATTTCATGCAATTTCTATGACTTTCTATGTTATTGTTAATTTCTATGGTTAACAATTTTTGTGAACCAACTTTTCCATCAATTTCCCTAACGTTTGAAGCATGTCTGTTGACTGGTTGATGTTTCTGGCTTCATAATGCACATGTACAGAGATAAAATGCTACATTGATAACCAAATCCCCCTCTGGAATATGGACAAAGGAGTCTTCTGGTGATTCATCCAGAAACAATGACGGGACAATTAACAGCAGAGCTATTTAAACGAGTTTATGTAGCTACAACAAAACCAGTACAAAAACTTATTGTGACAATATTCTTCTTCAAACAAGTGAACAGTTTGCTGTAAAAGGGGCTAGTGTCGGATGCAGATTATTTCTCAATAACCAGCAAGCGCTCGGAGACCAATCGAGACCCGAGGAGACAAGGTCCCCATTCAGGTTAAGAAAGATTAAGGTTAAATCACGACGGTACTTGTACTGTGTCCCCCTCATGTCGATGATGAAGCTGGTGATGATTCCTGAGGCTGGTGAATGAGCATGTGTGTCGAATGTTGGAATAACTGGCCGGAGGGCTCATCTTTTATGACTTGAAATATTAGGGTATTGGGGCATCATGAGCATTTTTTCAGTTTTCACCCTTGAATAAATTGCTTAAGAATTGAACTCACCAGTTTTCATAATGTTGGCACGCCGACCAGACTATTAATAATTCGGCGAACTAGGCCTGTTGATGATTCCTGATCTTGGATGAAATGGCAGCTATTCAGGTCTGTTCCCATTTTTCAACTGAGGATGCACCTCAATAATTAATTATTGTATTTGGCAAATGACCTGACCAGTCATTGCGCAATAATTGAGTCGGAAAGAGTCAGGTTTTTAAAGATTTTACTTATTATTTTTCTTATGCACAAAATTTTTCGATCGCCATCGAGCAATCATCTTCAGGTACAAAAGATTAGAAGTCTAAACTATGAGGAATTTGAAAATGATATTTACAATGAGATGATATGAAGGACTGTAGATATGAACAGGTAGTACTGGATTACATATCTTCACCAGTAGCAAATATAAATTGACCTGACAGGATGGATGAATTCTATGTTAGATGATGTAGTGAAGAAATGATAAAGTTGTTAGTAAAAAAGGAAATCACGGTAGCTGTCGAATTCTGTTCTACTATTATAAATTATAATTCTAATTTATATTTATAAATTAATTATAAAATCTTCGGAGAGAAAAATGCAACTGCACAGAAAATCAACAAAACTAAAACGAAACAACAATCAATGGACTAATAAAAATGTTCTATATTTCCCTTTCCCATACATCTCAGATAATACTGACTCACGGATAAAACGCGTTTTCCAAAAACACAAACTTAATTTTCGACTTACAAGACGCAATAAAACACTTCGTCAACAACTGAAACGAAATGAAGTAGGTACAACACAACTATGCCCTCTTGCTAACTGCAAAATGAGAAACAAAGAATTATGCAACCGAAAAAACATTATCTACAAGATCCACTGTAACAAATGTGATCAATTTTATATTGGCAGTACCGTACGACCTCTCAACGCCCGCTTCAAGGAATATATCACAAGCCCTTCATCTTCCGTGTTTAAACATATTCAAACGTGCAAAGTACAACATTCGGACATCAATATTGACATTCTGGCCCACGATGATGACAACACAAATTTGAGATTACGTGAAGCATTCATCATTAACAAATGTAAACCAACATTAAATAGTAGAACAGAATTCGACAGCTACCGTGATTTCCTTTTTTACTAACAACTTTATCATTTCTTCACTACATCATCTAACATAGAATTCATCCATCCTGTCAGGTCAATTTATTTTTGCTACTGGTAAAGATATGTAATCCAGTACAATGATTGTAAATCATCATGTCATCTCATTGTAAATATCATTTTCAAATTCCTCATAGTTTAAACTTCTAATCTTTTGTACCTGAAGATGATTGCTGGATGGCGATCGAAAAATTTTGTACATAAGAAAAATAATAATTAAAATCTTTAAAAACCTGGCTCTTTCCGACTCAACTATTACTTAATTAATTATTACATTTACATATATAGATATTGTCCAGAAAAAAGTTGCGAAGTGCCTCGACCATGGGCTGTACCGGCTGTGGGGGAAGCCTTTTCGAAATGAATTTCTGAAACGACTTTCTAGGCCCTACTAATTCTTATTGTATATCTTAGTTGTAATTCTTAGTGTATCCCTAGTTTGGATACAGTATCACAAATGCTGATGGGATGTTATTATCAAGCTGACATTCTTATCTCCAATGAAGTAGACCTGATGAACATTTGATAAGAGAAAATATATTTTTGATCGCATTTATCAGCAGAAATTTGTCTCCGAACGAAGGAGGAATGAAGTGTCACATTTGATGAATGACTGATGACGTTGCATCTCTCTGACTTGTTATTCAATGATTCTGACATTGAAGTTCTCGGAGTGAAAGCATCATTGACGGCAAAATTAGGTAAAATAGAGTCACAATAGAAGCAAATACTGTCACGTACTTTCTAGTTAGAAAGTTAAATAGTTCCTCAAAACTGTTTGAAACACTACATCAGCGGAAATGCGATGTGGATATCCAGATTACCACTGGATTACGCATTAAAATGTAAAAAAGACAATCAATTTCATGTAATTTTCAATGCATAATGTTCACGCTGAAGTTCTAAGTACAGGGTGTCCCGAAATTAGCGCAGTTTTTTATTTCAGAACGACTTAAAGCACTCGAAAATCATTTTCCTGATGAAAAATAGCATGGAAATATCTTGAAGTTCAAGTATTTTCAGCAAATGTTCAAAGTGTCCTCCATCTTCGACTAATAAACTAATTCACTCATCTCAGATGTTGTCAATCAGCATTTGTGGTTTTATTATTACTGATTTCATTAAGCCTTGCACCGATTTTTTCTTATGTTAGTCAATAGTTTTTGGTTTTCCATGATGACATCATCTGTTCTTCATTGACACTCAAAGCCGGCAGTCTCATAGCGTCAGATGCGGGGATCTTACCGGTCAAGCTGTTTCAAAGACGTGTTCAAAATCCCTTTGCAGAAATTGAATGTTCTCCTAAAATTACGGTAACATGACGAGAAAGTGCGGTGGTGTTTTATTGGAAAATCCTCTCGATTGATCATGGAATGAAGTGATTCGTCAGCATTTCATTGCAATTTTTAGTTGAAAAATGGGAACAGACCTGAATAGCTGCTATTTTATGCGATATCAGGAATCATCAGCAGGCTTAGTTCACATCTCTCAACATTGACATCACTCCCTGGGCATTCAATTTTCTGAATTGGATTGTGGGTACGTGCTCTTATTTCATCTATTTCTGAATATTTTTATGATGGTCAAATAAAGGAACATTTCTTTACTAATACATAGATTCAATTAACAGTCACTAGCAAAATCATTACTGCACCAATTTTCAGCCTAAAACTCAATCTTCTTCATTCACAGCTGTCTCAAGGTGAATCATCATCAGGCATTACTGGAATGAATAGGCCAACCTGCGTTGTAAATCGCTGGAAAATTTCATACAAATTGATAACAAATTCACATGCAGTTTGAAACTAGTAATTGATACGAGATTCTCGAGTACTTGCAGAGATTTGGTATGTTTTGCATACGAAAATTGACTTTCTGTCGTATATATATATATTCGTATGTGATTATCGTGATGAGGAATTTCATGCACATTGTATATGGCTAGCTCAATCGGATTATAAACATCATCAAGATATCCTATTCACAACATTCTCCATCGAAATATCAACTTCATTAACATTTCTGCTCACAGCATTGTCCATAGAGTAGGTATACAGTAAATAGAGTGTCGACTCAAAAAAATCTCAGTGAATGCAGTGACAATTTTTGCATCGAATGATTCAGTTTTTTTGTGGAGATTCCTGCGGTCTAATTAAATATTTGATCACTTTTTAGTAAGTTAAATTTTTGCAAAATATTCCTGTATTTATGTACTAGCGACGTGGACCCATTATATAAGTAGTATATATTTATTAGATATTAAAAGGAATTAACATTTTTTGGCAGGTATCTCAATTAAGCAGGAATAAAGCTGATTATCAAGGAAATTTCATGAACCGCATTGTAACGCAGGTCTTCATGAAAAGGTTGATATCTTTTTGTGCTTCTTGGCTGAGATTTCAAGTATTTCAAAGTTTTTCTGTATTTCATGTTTGATTCAATATTCATCGGCATGATCTCATGATTCGCTGAATTTATTCTTCATTTCTTGAATAGTAATACGGACCCATTTACATCTTTGAAAGTTTGTTATGATCTTTGACTTTGATTATTGCAATGTTAATACGATGTTCAATGAGTATAGACCAGTATTAACATAGCTATTGTTGAATATAGACATCGCGATTAGCTATAGAAATGATATTTAAAACAAATGATATCTATGAATCAAGCCATAGATTTACAGAGATATGTAGCCAAGATATTCATGAAAAGGATATCTTTGGCATAGAAGTATTGCTTATCGGCGATATCTAGTTGAAGGTAATGTTAAACATCTAATGTTAAACGATTTCAATTCATTCACTGCAGAAATCTATGTCAATGAATTAACACAGAAAATGTTAAATTTTCATTTACATTGACTAGATATAGACATATTCAACAATATGAGATCTTGCTCTTTCAGTGGCCAGTAGTTTGTGATATAATCACACTTAAGTCTGAGCATTGAAGAAATGGTAACCCATGGAATTGCTATGGCACGGGGGATTTGCAAAATACTCTTCTTTATTCTATATTGCTATCATGGGCAATAAGTTCCGTGGTAATTTCTCCAAAAATGCAAAAATTGGCATATCTCACATGTGGTACATGATGTCAACTCGAGTTCACTTAATAAAATTGAAACTGTATACACAATGGGAATTGAATTAATTCTGAGTTGCTTCTCGATCTAATATACTTCCTCTATGTTGACTAATTAGCTAATAAATAATTTAATGTCAGAAGACGTTAAAGTGCTTGCCATTAATTAACTTGCCATTGCTAAATTGGCAAGTCTTCACTTCCTTGCTGATGCTTTATTTGTATTCAAACAGTGACTTTGAAGTCAAAGAAGTACAGAATTATTTGTGTTCATTGATCCAAAAATAAATGTCATTGCTATTGAATCAAGATTTGTCTTTTAAAATGCAATGCTGGCAATGATTTTAGATGTGTCAAGCTTTGTTATATTGAAAATGGCTTACTGGATGCAAGCTAGGACAATAATTGCGCTGAGATTCGCCTTCAAAGTTGATAATCCTTCAGTCCTCTGGGCAAGGAAATATACAAGAAATAGGCACACCCATCATCAGGTTAATTAGACACACGTTTCACACTTCATTTCTTGTATTATCTTTACTTTGTTCAATGCCACGACTTTTTCCAAGTGTTATTATTCGTGTCAGAGTCTGATTTCTAAGATTACAACTTTGTTATTCCTGTGGTTATTTCATTTTCTTATAAATGCATCATAAGAACTGCAGTTCTTGTAGATTGATTTGAGTATTCAAGTTCCAAAATGCCCTACAACTAAAAATCACTGAAAGCTGGAAATAAATATTTTATTTGTCTCCGTGCATGTACCGTGTGTGTGCCAAAAGTCACGCACTTTTTCATTTTGTCATCATATTGAAAAAACTTGCTCAAATATCGAGACATCTATATTTATTTGATCAGATATGACCCGGGGTTTGTGAAAAGTGTAAAATTAGTTTCTTATTCATAGAAATTTTTCTTAAAATCAGAGCTAAACACATGTATTAGATTTGATCACAGCAAAATTGCTGCAGCGTGCAATGAAACAGCATCCATCCGGGGAATCAACTTAAGTCATCCAGATCACGCGATAGAAGCTCAAGATATCTATGCCATTAAGAGCAGCAGATTACGACAAAGGTTCGGAAAAATTGTGATTGATATTGAGGAATGGTGACTCAGCAAACTGAGCGAATATTGCACATTTGATAAAGCTATGCGTGACTCATCAGCTGTGAACAGAACAATTGAACAGAATTTCAGAACATGGTTTTTTGAGTGTGGTTAGGTGAACATGGATTTACAGCAGAGAATCGAATGTGTCAAACTTTATTATTCTAACAATTGTAGCGCAGCTGTAACCTTAAAGGCTTACAAAACTGCACATAGACTTAGAGCTGATACCTTTAGTGCCACAACAATTAGTCGTCTGATTAAAAGATTCGAAGATACTGGGTCAGTCCTTGACTTGCCAAAATCTGGGCGACCCAGTCTTAATGAAGATAGAAAAGATGAAGTATGCGAGACTTTGCAGCATTTACAGAAAGAAAACGTCTTTGGCGTGGCTTCCACAGCCCAGGTGTCTGCAGCAAGTGGCATCCCAATACGAAGTGAGTGTCGCATCCTACGTGAAGAATTTCAGTTCTATCCATACAAGCTGCAGCTAACTCAAATGATGAGTGAAGATGATCATCTTAAACGAGTTCAATACGCACAATTCTTATTGAACCGAATTGACATTTTGGACTCCATTATGTGGACCGATGAAGCCTACTTTTCCGTGAATGGGTATGTGCACCGAAACAATTGTGTTATTTGTGATGCAGAAAGACCCAATTTGACTGTTCAGTCAGCACTCCACTCTCCACAGGTGTGTGTTTGGATTGGATTTACTGCGAACACAATGCTTCCTCCTTACTTGTTCACTGGAACAGTGACAGGTGACAACTATCGCTACATGTTGGAGAACCACGTTTTTCCCGAGCTGCGTCGTACACTGTAAACTGTAGGGCACTAACTTCGCACGAAGCCGAAATTTCGTACCAGTTAGCGACTAGTTAGTGCCTTTCTAGTGCCTCGAGACACCAGCAGGCGCCACTAGGCACTACTAGGCACCAAACCAAATATTTGTTTATCCAATGAAATCGACCGAAAAATCTATGGGCGCGAACTCGGCGCTATGAACTTCGTGCCTAGTCGTGCCTTGTGTTGGTTAGAATTGATGCCCAAATTTCGTGCCTAATTCTAGCGAAATTTCGTGCCCTAGAGTTTACAGTGTAGACATCTGATTAATCAGGTGATATTCCGGCAAGATGGCGCGCCGCCTCATTTCTCGAAAGCGGCTAGGGATTTCTTGTCTGCTGAACTACCCGATACACGAATGATATCTCGAGGATTTCCCCTAGCATGGCCGCCTCGCTCACCAGATTTATCACCTCTGGATTATTACCTGTGGGGTACAATGAAAAGTCGAGTGTTTCACAATTTCGTTCCAAACAACTTGAGCCAATTGAAAGAACGAATCAAAGAAATCGCAAAAAAAGAGGCATCGGTCAAGATGAGCTACAGCGTGCAGTTTATCATCTTCCATATAGACTAGAATGTGTTATTGATCAAGATGGTGGACCATTTGAACATTTGTTATGATTCCTGATTTCTTAAATTTCTTGAAATAGCAGTTAATTCCGTGATAAGAAGTTTATCAAAAATTACATGATTTTTATGGAAACATAACTTGTTTTCTACTCTGACTTAAAGAAAAAATTAAGTGAATAAGAAACTAATTTTACACTTTTCACAAACCCCGGGTCATATCTGATCAAATAAATATAAATGTCTCGATATTTGAGCAAGTTTTGTCAATATGATGACAAAATGAAAAACTGCGTGACTTTTGGCACACACGGTATTGTAGATATCCTGTTGCTTTATTTGACCTTTAAAGTACACCAGATTATTACACAGTTGTAGAATCGTACTTCAGAATCCCTTCTACATGTATGTCTGATAAAATTTGTTCCCAGGGAAAATCTAGGTAGAGAGGGATTTTATCGCGGATATCTATGGTGCTAATAATCTGGCATACTTTGTAATGGATAGAGGATAGCTATGCGATTCTCTGACATAGCTCGTGAAATTATTTGATATATCTTTCGGGCTAAATCCCTCGGGATTCATCAAATAATTTCCCTCTCTATATCCCAGAGAATCGCATGGCCATCCTCTATCCATTACGTAAAGCAGATTATTGCCAGCGCGCCAGATTATGAGTGCTCTTATCCTACTTTAGTATAGACTAGATCTGTGAATAGATATTTTCACGATTGATCAGGCTAAGTGATGGATAGAGGATGGCTATGCGATTATCTGGGATATAGAGAGGGAAATTATTTGATGGATCCCGAGGGATATATCAAATAATTTCACGAGCTATGTCAGAGAATCGTGTAGCTATCCTCTATCTGTTATAAAGTATGCCAGATTATTAGGACCATAGATGTCCGCGATAGAATCCCTCTCTACCAAGATTTTCCCTGGGAACAAATTTTATCAGATATTGAAGGGATTCTAAAATACGATTCTACAACTATGTAATAATCTGGTATACTTTATATTTCTATAAAGAAGCTAGTTGCGTAAATGCCTATTGTAGTGAATGCTATGCGGTATTATTTCATTGTCTACTTATATTTCTAAATCTATGGTGCAATAATATAGGAACAATGGCAGTTTGTACATTGCTGCCTGTTGTCGGCCGGCAGCAATGAAGATATATTACCTTTCAAATGACAGCTTGGTCGGCGCATAGCGCCAGACGATTTAGGCTGATCATTTGAAAGGTAATATATGCATTGTTACTTAACTTAAAATCTATGACATCAAAAATCCAAGATTTTGATCTGTAAATTACTAAAATCTATGATGATTTTCTACATAGCCCATGCAGCTCAGAACATTGAAGAATGTAAAGCATGAGATATCTACTAATCATAATTGTGAACCATAGGAATCTCCTCAATGCCATTTTCACTGGGAATGCGAAGATGGACGGTGAAATGCTCCTACCTCAATGATATTACATAGCAAATTAGACGGCCTTAATCATGCAATTAAGGCCGTCTAATTTGGAATTGGAGATATACAAACGACTTTTATAGAAAAATGACACGTGAAATATCGGCTGACAACCCTACTTACTCAGTAACAATGGCATTACCCTGCCGTCATTTAACAATGCTTATAACATAGAAGTCACTGCTAACATCATAAACTTCCAAATTGTAGAAGAATGTTCTGTTACAGGAAGTCTATGGATAGATGTAGATGTAAGTAGACAATGGAAATACCACATGAGATTTCTCGGTAAGTAATGGGCAAATCGTCGTCGCGGCCTCTGATTTGTACATTACTTACCTTGAAATCTCATATGGTATTCCTACATTGATGCCTGCCCAGAGCCGGCAACAATCGTCGTTGTTCTGAATTAAAGACCGCTATCTATGTATGTAGCCAGAAATGTATGCATGAATCATAGCACGCATTCACTACAATAGTAATCGGCCGCTATGCGGCGTCGGCTGTGCGACTCATTGATGCCTTCAAAATCCAGGCATGATTGATATATTGTTTATCTATGGTAATATCTCGTGTAGTAGTATCTGTTTCTGTGCCCTCAAGGAGGTTTACAATGGGTCGAAAATCCTGGATTGAGAAAGCACCATGTCAACTTACATAAGACATCGAATTTGATCCGCTTTGAATTCATACTTCCGCCCGTTATCCCCGCACTGGAGGCTCTGCAGAAGAACTCCGCTTGATTGTCGGTCTTGGAGATGACGATATCACTTCCCACTCGCTCTTCAGACACTGTAGGACGTTTCCTAAAGAATTGGAAGGTTGGAGGAGGCCGGCCGCCTGTTGCCTGGCAACTGAGAGAGACACGTGTGCCCTGGTCCATTGGAGAACGATGGCTGGATACAAGGCGGATCGAGGAGGGAGGATCTGCAAGAGATTCCCACACAGTTTTCAACAGAGATCTTATCTTCTGTTTATTTACAAGCTAAAATGCAAGCATGGAATGATAAATCTCTGAAATTGTCACCTGTTAGCAGCCCTTTGAATTGCCGTTCGCCTAAGAATAGAAGTTTGTCATGATACAAGCAAGGGGACATTTCTGACAGATTTCAATTACGAAGAAAATCATCGACTTTCCGTGACATGATTGTAATCTGATGGATACTGTTAGACTGATCAACAGAAGTAGACGTTGAATATCGATGAATACATCATCGGGATTCTTGAGGCTAAAGAAATTGCATTAATCCCCACACCGTGCTCAAATGTGCATGGAGATCACGGCGGTGGGTTGCCATTATGCCGCCTCCTAAACTTCAGAACTACCGCCATGTGATGATGGTAATGATACCTCTCCATTGTCTCTCTACGGTACATTGAATTGATAACAATAAAACCTCTAGAATGGAAGTATCACAGAAATAGATTGTTTAATCGTATCACTTTGCTAGAAGTGCAAACTGATTCAAACAGATGGTACATGCAGGAACTTAATAAGTGGGCAAAAAGAAATTTTTAATACCTTGCAGAGATAGGAAAAATAGTCGTGCGTCGCTTGCGGATTGCTCTGAATTCCTTCAAAATGCTCCGATCGCCACGACTCCTTCAGATTCGAAGAATTCAGATCATTGCGCAAAAGTTTTCTCGATAATGTTGGGCCCTCCGATCATTTTAAAAAAGTTAGCAGGCGCATGAAAAAACGTTCACAAACTTCTCTGTAGAACTTGACATCGTCTGTGTCTCTTTGCTGTGTGATCCGGTTGATAACAGTCACTGAAACTTCGCACAATTTGGCGTGTTTAATGTTGAACTGGCTGCTCATTGTTCGATTGCTATGGTATTTAGTCAGGAGATTGTGCCATTTCATAGGCATTACTTGTTCCAGTGTTTCCCTTTTAGTCAAACAGAAGAAGAGACGACCGGTCTAATTCTGTGGGAAGTATAACTTCATGCAATGCGCAATAGTGGCACAAAAATCGTAATCATTTTCACTTAGATACACTTGTCAACGACTGAATCATTGGGTTAGAATCAGTCACATGAGCAATTCTAAGTTTTTCATTGGTCATTCATGCCCCAACTTAGTTCCTCGGATGTACCGAGACCTTGAGTCAATTTCCATTCTATCAACCTGCAGATAAACAATCTATTTCAGTGCTATGCGTACTATATTTAGCACTTACTTGCCCTAACCCGCTGAATTTTGACCGAATTTTGAAGATTTCAGTACATATCCTCTGTGCTTGCTTTCTATGACGTCTAAATGCTTGAATGCATTGACATACTACGTGTGAGTACAAAAAGAGATGGATCAGATTGAGTTGTCCATTGAATACAACTCCAGCATGCGCATGCAAGAAATGTGGAAGGATTCCATTCAAATTTGTAAAATGTTTTTTCTAATGAAGTCTACAGCATTGGCCAATTTAAAGGGCCCACCTCACTTTTCATGCTTTTTCCCACTTATACTCAATTAAATTTACTGTTATTCAACTTCTTAGTGCCAAAATATTTAGAAATTAATTCCATATGATGAAAGACAAAGCAAATATGATATCCAGTCATAATTGGTATTGAAGACAACAATGCATGTCAATACTTAACGGGGAAACCTCTGTTCTTTATGACACTTTGTGGTCTACGTGGCATGCTCCGCAGCAGAGTCTTGCAGTACTCCTCTGTGATCTCCTGCGTCCAGACACGCTTGATTATCTCGCGCAGTTCCTTTTCTGAAGATGGTTGATGTGCGGCGACCTTCTACTTCATAAGAACCCAACAATTTTCGATGACATTGAGGTTCGGTGAGTTGGGAGGCCAGCAGAGCGACATCGTGTTCATTGAACCACCGCTTGACAACTTTCGCGGTATGACAAGGCACTGAATCCTGCTGAAATATTGTTGTTTCACTGATCCCCATATCATCACTGATGGCGGATGCTTCACCGTCTTCTGTGTGAGATGCGGGTCGTAGGGCTGACCAATTCTACGGCGGACGTAACCCAAGCCACCACAGCGGACTTGCTGAAAGTTTCTCTCGTCTGAGAACATGACACGATCCCAGCACTCGGTATCCTTATCCAGATGATTGCGACAGAATTTCAGGCGCAATCTTTGCTGCTTCTCAGTGATCAAGGGTACTTTCGCAGGCCTACAAGCCACAAGTCCAAAATCATTTTTAAGCCTTCTGCGGATTGTCGTCGCACTTAGCTCCACTCCAGTAATATCACTGATTTCTTTTGATAGTTTTAGTGAGAAAGATCGAGGGTTCCGGGTGATGAGGACTTTAAGAACTCGGTCCTGTCGTTTAGTACTTTTTCGGAGTCTTCCGCATGCGGAACGCTTGGAGTCTGGAGATGAGATTGCCTTTCTAACTGCTTTCCTGGACACCTTGAGACGTTCAGCAATTGCTCTTTGAGAATATCCCTCATTGTACAGCGCAATCATCTGACCACGCATCAGCTGCGAGGTGTCACTCGATCTTCGAACCAATGCCATAGGTACTCGATGGATGACCTGAAAGCTATTGTTTTCCTTCGTAATTGTCCCTGTCGCAACGAAGTCAGCTAGATAACTTTCACCCGGAACACCATCACACGCTAAAAGCATTAAACTATCAAGTTTTTCGTCATTAAATCATTCATTTAAGATCTAACAGGCCACATAAAGCAAATAGTATAAATTATCTATATCCGCGTGAGTGGGCCCTTTAAATTGGCCACTACTGTAAGTAGCTTCAGATGTGATTACAGATAGAAGCATTACTTCAATATATCATCCATTGCTCTCAAAGGATTAGGAAAGATGCAAAGACAACTACTATATTTCATCATTGCTACTCAAATATCAATTAATTAGTATTTAAAATATATTCAAAATTTACAGCTTTATTTGATGTCTATGGCACACTAACTGATCATGATATTATTCATAAACTCGTGTTTATCAAAAACTGTACTCATATTGAAGATCAATGCCTTTCTACAAATATAGCAAGAATTCAAAGAATACAAAAAATCGCATGTTGTGATAGATTTCAATATCTAAGAAATTTTTCAAGATAACATTTGTCACAGAAACGCATTCCACAACATCTCCTTTTCGAATGGCTCGCACGGATGCAGTGGTTGTACTCTCATTTCACAATTTTGTTCAAATTGATGTATTCCTGTCAACGGATGAGTCAATTAACGCCACGTTCTCGACGTTCTTCATACCATTGACTGCAGATTCAAAGTTGTTACTCTCACGGTGAGTCAGTTGAATTTCTTGCCATCATTTCGTGTCGCCGGTGAATCCATAAGATACGTAGACAAGCATTCATTCCATAGATTGATATATCCTGCTGTCTGGCGAGTTCATCGCATTCTTGGGGTTCACCACGCTTCTAATTTGACACTTGATGCAACCATATAGTTCGGCGTGAATCCAGGGAGAAATTGACAGCAGACTGAAAGGACTTTAATACTCCCAAGCAAAGCTTTTAGGGACAATTATTCGACAATGATGCTTTGATTGAATCAAATTTGCTACATGATAAGATTTAAATTAACCAAATGAAAGAGAAGTTGATAGCAGGTCTCCAACATGTGGTTCATGAACAATTGGATGAACTGAATGAAATTGCATCAGTTCACTAGAAGAGTAACCACGTGCGATTTGTCGATAAAGGAAACCTGTCTAATCAACGGTTTGAAAGATAGCAAGAGAGGGGAAATTCTGCAGAACTTCCTCTGAGAACACAGTCTACCTCTCTTTGTTATGGATTTGATGACAAACCTTCAGTGGAGCTGTTGATATGGCTGATTATTTCTTGCTGAATATAGCGTTTTATCAGCAGTGTCATTTCACCATCAAAACTTTCCTTCCAATCTACCGCAGACTGAGAGACCTGCGTGCCTGTTTACTTGCTAGGTAGGTTGAGTGACTATAATAGAACTCATTGTCAGAATCTCAGAATACTACAACAGCTAAGAACTGAGCATGATGCTTTGAATTCCTTTTAAGTGATGCCTACATGAATACAAGTCTATACACCAAATGTAAGTAATAATTCTGCCAATTTCAATTATAAGCAAAAAATGCTGTAAAAATATAACCAGATATGAAAATAATGCATTTTTCGGTATTCCAATCGATTTTTGATGTGAACAGGAAAATGACCGTTATGTACAAATTCATCAACAGAAATTTCTCTGACGCAGTCTTGAATTAGTTCATAGATTTTGGAATGGTTGCCCATTTCTCTGGTCTTTGCTTTCCTCTAACATCGGATTTTAACACAAGTGTCAATGATGGTCTTGAATGGCCCTGAGAGACTGTTAGATTAATCCTTTTTGAAACCAGTCATAAAAATGCGTTTGAAAGTGTGTTTGGAAGACATATCTCTACAACGGTTTTGCAACCTATAACATACTCGTAGTATGAAAAGCGTCGTTAATACCATCTTTGAAAACATTGTACAAAGAAAGGATTTAAACATCCTATAGTTTTAAATAAGATATTGAATTGAATAGGTATTTTTTCCTCTGACAGCGTAGCTATTCAAGCAATGCAAGAGTCCTTATAAGCTTGCTAACTTAGCTTATTACCTGTGGCATTCGTGCCTTACATGTATTCATGTTAGGCAGGCCTACTGAGCATTATTGTGCAAGTAGGTGGCTCTTGAATTTATCGAAACACCGAAAGACATTTATACTGAGAATGCACTATTGCAGCTAATGTTCACTGAGCTGCGTAAGAAATCTTTGACCGACTTCAAATACTATCTGAAAACTTCTAAAAAACACAAAAACTCCATGACTTCGTAACCTCCTTGATCGTGAAAAACTGCTTCTCTCACATATTCGTACCAAATCGCATCAGAAGTCCCAGAGAGAGAGAGAGAGAGAGAACCCTGAAAGGGATGACCGGAAGAGTAATTTAGAGATCAATTGCAGTAGACAAATTCTGCCTTCTTAATGACCTCCCTTGACTGGAATGTACCGATGATGGGATAATTCTCTACAAGAAATCGATAGCTAATTGCACCTATCTCCAACGTCAATTGTATGAACCGGATCGTTCTTTCAAAGTTTGAAAAAAACATAAAAAGTGTTTTCGTCCGTGGGTTTGACTTTCTTTCCTAGCACTTTGAAAACTTCATCTTCATTCTGTTTTTAATTGGACATATGAAAGGAAGATTTCATAGGAAGGTGATGTTTTTCAATTTACCAGTACTCGTTGCTGCACTAGTTCACCAAAAATGGAAATAAAAAATTATCACATGAAACTATTGTTGTAATTGGCTGGATGGAAAGATTATAAATCATTCTGATATGAAAGATGTGACGGTAATGAGACTTGCTGTTCTGCAAATGCAGATTGATATAAAAATATCCAACTTTCTATAAATCTACTTATCTACTGCCGCTTTCTAAGCCTAGCTGCGTTATTTTCAGATACTGTATGTGAATAAGATTGCATCTTTTCATATTTCAGTTGGAATCACAGAAATCCGATTCTTCGCTTTGCTTAAGTTCGTGAGACTTGAATGGACAACAGCTGCTCGTCTATGCGCCGATTGGTATCTTTAGAAGAAGTAAATTCTTTTCACAAGGTGATCTATTGTAAGTCATTTTATAACCGTGAATAATTGCAAGGTACACTGACCAGCTGCCGGTACCTTCCTATTATCAGCCACTGGAAGCCGATATCGTCTAGGTATCGTTGTCATGACAACGCGCATCCACGACGTTCTATGATTTTCAATATCTATGTCCGTTCTAGTACTTTATTAGCATTACAGTGTCGGAGATGGCTGGTCTAAAATTGACTTGAAGATGTGTACTTTTTTATTTATCCTCGACATTTGTAGCATCAGACATTTCATAGCTGAGAAATCGTGAAATAGATGTGATAATCATAGAAGTGGACTTTCTATAGTATTGTTAATTTATATGATGATAATGGATTCAAGAAATATGCCCCTACATAGCTTTTGATGATTGCGATAACGGGGCATTTATTACTTGAAACAGATATGTCTATGAAGAATATGTTAATTACAGTAATGCATGTATTTTCGAATCAAATATAGAAATTTCCACAGTCAATTCTCAACGCTTTAAGAGTTCTGTATTCCGAATGTCTATATAAAGGAGGTCTAGATATCTATAATTGTACAGGAGGTAGAATGACGCTTTCAGTGGGAGAGCCTTGAAGGCCTGTTGCAGAGATAGGATAGTTCAAATTCTACTTGCTTATGCATGCTAAAGTAATAAACAGTTTTGGAATTTATCTTGCATTGCCAAAGAAGGGTTAAAGTTACTTCATTCACAGGACTGTTCATGCATTCATGCAGTGTTCACAGGAGCAAAACTAATTATAAATTGAATGGCATTCCCTATATCTCAGTATACTACGCACCAGGAAAAACGCTTCATGGAAAACGTTGCTTTGATTATGTTTCTAATGCTGTCACAATAATAAAAAGTATTCGAATCTGCCGGAAACGTTGGCCGTCGAGGGGATATATTTGATTGTTCATAGACATCCCTGCTTGAAATCATTGGACGCAATCCATAAAGCTCTCAGAAGTAGACAAAATTAGCAAAGAAGAATTCGGTAAATATTCACCATCTGAAAATGTTGTGATGCATATAACCTACCCACTCGGCACAATTCACGGACCTGTACTTAGCCTATGCATTCAACATCACGGCTTCATTCATAATGCGGCACGCCGATTAAAATTTGTGGCGGCCGTGTTCGCAGGGGTCTACTCAGAAGAAGTGCAGTTGTTGGCAAGGTCATTATAGACGTGAGCTTAAAGTATCTTTGCTTCATTTGAGCAATGTGCGAGCACATATGAGAGCAGAATGGTATTTTTTGCCTGGGCAATGTGAAACTAGCAGGGAGGCAGCATTCATCAACACAGAAGAGGTTAAATTATGAATTCACAGCATTTGTAACGTGAGATTGATCAAATGGTAAACTTAGCTCTTGTTCTCGCAATGTATTTCGCCGAAGCGATTGCTTCACATCATCAAGTAGCTAGCGAAATGTTATGGATACATTTCAGACGATGAACCACAGAAATACGACACTGTAATGATAAAGGACTTGGACGGCCACGGACTGCAAGCAATAGCAAGCCGTGGACATGCGCTGTCATTACAACGGCACCTAAACAATGGCAGACAATGGGAAGGCACCGACAACTTATCAGTGTACTTTGCAAGTATTCATGTTTAATATACTCTATGACATTAAAAACGATCCACTTGATATAGAAAATCTCAATGGAAGTGGACGACTTTTATTTCATACTGCACTGACCAGGACTGCATCAGGATACTGCATCAAGTTTGTCATGCTAATATAAAGCAGCTGTCCATTGTCGATATCTTTGGCATAGTTGATGCATTTCAAATTCGAACTTTTATCACTATCAAGCAATTCTGTCTGACTAAATTTTGAAGCAAAATGTCGCAATCAGAGTTTGTAAAAAGAATGGCTGTTGTAATGCTACGATGTGGAAAGAGTTGTAGGTTTGTTGGACGGAAGTTGGGTGTGTCACACTCCACTGTGAGCAGGTGGTGGAGTCGATGGAACAATGATGGAAATGTTAAAAGAAGGAAAGGATCAGGGAGACCGAGATTGACAAACAATGCTACCGATAGGAAGTTGGTTATCTCAGCAAAGCGCAATCGCTTTAAGAGTGTTCCTCGACTGGCCATCAGCTGGAAAGCTGCAGCAGGAATTGCATACAGTATACGAATCGCCGTCTAGCAGAAGCGGGCCTGAGGTCATACCGACCTGCTGTAAGAATTCCTCTAAGTAAGTAATGCGAGAATTTCACACAATGACATTGTTTCACTGCCAATTTTTTTCTCCGCAGATCTCGAGCACAAGCGAAAGCGTGTGGAATGGTGTGAGCAGCATCTGTCGTGGAGCACAGAGGAATGGCGTCAAGTGATGTGGACGGATAAATCCCGTTTCACTTTGGATTTTCACGATGGTCGCATTAGAGTGCATCGAATGGTTGGTGAGAGGTATTCACCCTGCTGCATATCTGAGCATGACCGCTTTGGTGGTGGTAGCGTGATGATCTGGGCCGGTATCTAGTACGGAGGTCGAACTGTCGCAGTCATTGTGAATGGGAACTTGAACGGAGAGCGATATTTATCGAATATCATATCTCCAATCGTCATCCCAACGGTAAATGAACTCAACCTCATATTCCAGGATGACAACGCTCGACCACACAGAGCTCATTGTGTAACAACAACGATAGTGAGATCTGGAATTCGCATCCTCCATTGGCCTTCACGCTCCCCCGACCTGTCTCCGATTGAACATGCTTGGGATGAACTTGGTCGGAAAGTGAGAGATGCATATGACCATCCGCCATCAACACTGACAGCTCTTTCAGAGAGACTCATCGATCAATGGTCATTGCTGGATCAGGAACGGCTTGATCATCTTTGAGACTCGATGTCTATGAGACTTCAAAGCTGCATTTCAGTGCGCGGAGGACATACTCGGTACTAATGTCTCCCATTTATTCAAATATAATGTTTTATATAAAATGCTATCTTATAATTCATGAGTGTGAGTGGAATAAAGTTCATATATTTGAGTGGAGCATTTTTTATGTCAGGCAGTATATAAGTTCTCTTTGCGGGTACTTATCGAATCATTTTGATAAAATAACTTACAACTGATCGCCTTGAGTCAAGAATCTATTACTGTTGCATGTTCCAGTGATTTGATTCTTCTAAAGATCTAGTAATCGGCGCATAACGCGCAGCTGAAATTGCCACCAACAAGCAGATGTTGTTCATTCAAGTCTCACTAACTTTAACAAAGTGAAAATCGGATTTCTATCCGATGAACTATCGATAAATGCGTAGAAATCAAACGCTTGTGATGAAAACGTAGCCTGATGATGTGAAACGGACGCTTCGGCAATCGATAGGTGCAGAGACAATAAGCTTGTAGTCTGTCTTCACCTCACTCGGTCTTCCCAAATCTCAATGATGATTGACAACTGCAGTCTCTTCAAGCAAAAGTTTCCTGGCCTTATTCAAATTCTCAGTTTGGATCAGCTGAGGATCACTTTGCAAAATTTGCAACAAACTCAACGTGTCTTTGTCCTCAGAGCTCCGATAGTGCATTGATACTCAGTTTCGTGATCAAAGTTGATGAAAAGATTTCCACCTGTTTCAGGAATGTGCCACGGTGACCTAGCATCGCAGACGTGTAGTTCGAGGTCATTACTGACCGCTGCTTCCCACCCGACTTATCCGCGATTCGACACGCCGATAATCTCATAGCCTACAGCGACAAGTTTGTTAGCTCCGCAGCAGGAAGCAGGCTTATCGGATTACGTATGGAACTAGCCTGGGGGTACAGATAGGCGATTAAGGAAAGCGGTCATCTTTACGATGTACGCGAATGATAGCAGTGATTTCAAAGTACAGCAACATAACAGCGATTATAGAATCACTCGACTATTGCAATAGAGAGCGGAAGAGGCAGCTCACAGAGATCGAATGGGTAGAATCAAATAGAGAGCGGAACAGGCAGCTCAAAGAGATCAAATGGTTAGAATCAAATATAGAGCGGAACAGGCAGCTCACAGAGATCGAATGGTTAGAATCACTCGACTGTTGCAATAGAGAGCGGAGGAGGCAGCTCACAGAGATCGAATGGTTAGAATCACTCGACTGTTGCAATAGAGAGCGGAGGAGGCAGCTCACAGAGATCGAATGGTTAGAATCACTCGACTGTTGCAATAGAGACGGAGGAGGCAGCTCACAGAAATCGAATGGTAACTAACTGTCCATGCTTTATCGATTATTCTCCAGAATTCCTCCATTTCTTCTCATTAGTCATGGAAATAAGCATCAACTTCCAAAGATTAATCAAAAGTACTCCTATGATATCGCATGAAGTATAAACTCTTATCAATTTCTTCATAATTGTCTGCATTTAACCGTTGATGACTTAATTAAGATTTCTCCGTCAGAAGAGGACACAGAGGGGACACTTTTCTCGTAAGGGAATGAGGACAAGGAATAAGTCATCTATCAGGAAGGGCGACGCAAACGATACACAAGTTTTGAAAGGTAATAAAGACAGCAATGACAGTACGTAAACATTGAATTCATTACCACTGGCCCATTATCCGTGGAATTTGACCTGACAAATGGATGCGGTCAGCTGCTTCGGTCACCTGTGGAAAGAAGTGAATCTCCTCTCCGACAGTCTTTCAACTACCATCAGCAGAGACCAGTTGCATAGTTCAATTGGAAGGGAAATGGATAGCCCCCGGGGGGGATGTGTGAGACACTTCGTAGCCTCATGATGGAGTAGAATTTCTCTGATGTTGCTGATGTTCTTTTCAATTCATGAATGTAGTGCAGAAGATGAATGAAAACGCAGAGCAGGTCAGTATTCTTCTCAACTTTCTGTAGCAATCTCCACCTCACAGGAACAATGTCACAAACGCTGAAATTCATTCAGGTAAGTGGTCAATTCAACATCGGACACTAGCATAACCTGGCGGTGCCTTTTCCTTTCTCGCCCTGGCTTCACAAGATACCTTTTTGATTCTAAAAGCAAACTACAACTGCATGGTTGCAGTCAGTTTTGTATTAACAGACAGAAGAACATGTCAATGCCGGTGCAATAGTCTTGTGGTAGAATGTTCGCTTTGCGTCCGGGAGTCATGAGTTCGAGCCAAGGTTGGATCAGACCCAAGACTTCCAAAATACGTACGCTCTGCAGTCAGATATAGACTTAAAGCATGGATGGGATAGTTTCCTTTTTATCTTTAACTAACTGCGCGTACTACTTGACCTACGAATGACTCAGTGTGCACTCAGTTGCCCTCCCACGCAAGCATACTTCAAATGCAATCTAGCTACCATAGTTGCATTAAAGTCGATTCTAATATTGTAAAGCGAGTGCGTCGTGAACTTATTTTACATTGGTGACTCTTGTAGCATTCGATATACAAAATCCAGATGTTTTTTTATCTATGCATAGCTTTGTACACTGGCATCTGTGTTCTGATCCCTCACTGGTGGTACTTACAATACACATTGAGCACAACTGATTGCGTCGCTTTGTTCCCGGCCGCATTTGACACTTCACACGTGTAGATGCCATCTGATGATCGGTTCACTTCGGAAATACGGAGAGAAGATGCGAAAGGCCCTTCAACTTCACCGGGCATGGTGGTCCCCTTGAATCTCCAAATGAAAGACAAAGCACCGGAGGTTGTCTCTTTGGCATTGCAAGTCAGACGAGTGGTCAGTCCTTCCTGAACGGGGTTCGCTGAGACTGTGAGAGAGATGATTTCCGGACGTTCTGAAAGATAATGTAACAGACGAATAGTATAAGGCGGTTTGCGAATGCAGGGAGATCATTTCTTCACATGTGCAGAGATAACAGGATCTCAACAGATGATAGTTAATAAAAAAAATCAATACTAATTAAGTACCCTTTAAAGTAAAACAAGTTCCGAACCACATCGGAAAAAATCTCGGATTATTTCGTATGGGATCGGATTTCCGCAAAAATAATAATAATATTTGTGTTTGAAATCAAATACATATACAAATATGTCCGATTGGATTGACTATCAATTAACAATAGAATGAAATTAAATAGACGATAGATCAAGTTGCCATGCAAAAGATGTGCGGCGGTCAGGATTCGAACCTACGACCCAAGGTTAGCTAGACCTCTACTCTGTCAACGGAGCTGCAACCGCTTACATGCGACTGTGTTAATTGGCAGGATCAAACCCTCACCACCACACACCAGCTGTCAGAGCAATTATAATTAATGAATAGTTATTATTCGGATCGCATTGGATTCAGATTTTTCCCGTATACAATCGGATCGGATCGAAGGCCATTCTCTGATCCGACGCACATCTTTAGTCTCAACAAAAACAAATAAATCTTTACTTAGACCCCTGTCTAGACTGTTGCCAACATTATCCTCTCTAGACATAGACAGAAGCTTGAATCGAGATCTGTCAGACTCAGAACGAAACTCGTTACTTCTATTCTTCCTTCCCCCCCCCTCCATATTTCTGTTGTTGACACCCGGAAGTGTTGCATCGTCAACGATCTTCTCTTGCTCCTACCTGTTCTCACTAACGTCGCATAGCGTTGAGTGTGTAAAACTCATCATATCTGACTTGCAAAACATTTACAGCCTCAGAATTAGACAACTGCTCGTCATTTGTCTGCAGACAGCAATCACACGAAGCTCATGATCACAGCTGTATCTTGTATTCCAACCAAGGGACCAATCCTTCATCCCAGGGTTGTAGTAGGACTTCTCAGTCGTGTTGTAGTGTCACTCAGTGACAAATGAAGTCTATACTAAACCCAATGTGACTAACTATGGCGAAATCTGATGATTTTGGAAAACTTGAAAAATGTGGAGGGAAAAGAATAGAAGTGCCCGAAACTCTACCACAACGCCATTTAGCGGAAATCTGAACTTAAATAGTGATAATCTAACGAACATCATTGATTTTGATGGATCATTAAATGCAGAATGGTTCATTAACATATTGAGCCTTAAATCTTCGGAATTGACTGAAAATCTCCGACTCTCAGCTTCAGTCCATGATCACGGACGGGCGTGGCTGATGGAGAGACCGTTGTAGCTGCAGTCACACGGAAGTAGAGGGTTCTATTGTCTAATTGAAGTAGCGAGTGTTGTAGTCTAATTACCTGTTACATCAATATTTGATTGCAGAATTACTGTCCATCTAAGTAACGTCGTGTCGGTGTCTGTGTAGCGCTGCATGTAGACAGCAGTGCTGATACGGAAGGTGTTGACATTGCTATCGAAGAAGTGTTCCCCACTGCCCTTCCTGTGTCTTGTGGGTGGTCGGAACTTGGAACTAAAGAGTTAATTATCATTGCGTCAAGTGTCATTAACTCGGTGGAATAGATCAGGTGCTGTGATGACTCTCCTGTCCGGAATTCATGGAATTTAGAACTTTTGGAGGATGATGCATTTTGTGATGCAGAATTCAATGTGTTTTACGGGATTTGCGAAATCTTGCGGGATCTTGTAGAATGATGTAGGCTGCGGAATCTTGCGGGATCTTGTAGATCTTATAGGAGTTTGTAGATTGCTGTTCTTGTGGATCATGGAAAGTTGCAGATTACCGGAGGTGGTGGACAGCGCGTTATATCCTGTGTTATTGCGCGTGGCAGATACTGTTGGATTCCGGTTGTATTCGGATATGTCAAGAGTACAGACCACAGAAGCTTCACTCTTCTAACTTTTTCAGACGATTGACTTTGATGCCTTTTACTTGGGATCCAGCGATTTCCATTATTTGGATTACTTTCTCTAAATATACATCTTTAGTATTCATATGAATTCATATGACCCATAGATATCTCTCTTCCTGTGAATGCATATGACCCATAGATATCTCTCTTCAAGTGAATGCATATGACCCATAGATATCTATCTTCCTGTGAATGCATATGACCCATAGGTATCTATCTCCCTGTGAATTCATATGACCCATAGATATCTCTCTTCATGTGAATGCATATAACCCATAGATATCTATCTTCAAGTGAATTCACATGACCCATAGATATCTATCTTCCTGTGAATGCATATGACCCATAGGTATCTATCTTCCTGTGAGTGCATATGACCCATAGATATCTCTCTTCAAGTGAATTCATATGACCCATAGATATCTCTCTTCCTGTGAATGCATATGACCCATAGATATCTATCTTCATGTGAATGCATATGACCCATAGATATCTCTCTTCCTGTGAATGTATATGACCCATAGATATCTCTCTTCCTGTGAATGCATATGACCCATAGATATCTCTCTTCAAGTGAATTCATATGACCCATAGATATCTCTCTTCCTGTGAATGCATATGACCCATAGATATCTCTCTTCATGTGAATGCATATGACCCATAGATATCTCTCTTCATGAGAATACATATGACCCATAGATATCTATCTTCGTGCGAATGTATATGACCCATAGGTATCTATCTTCCTGTGAATGCATATGACCCATAGGTATCTATCTTCCTGTGAATGCATATGACCCATAGATATCTCTCTTCAAGTGAATTCATATGACCCATAGATATCTATCTTCCTGTGAATGCATATGACCCATAGATATCTCTCTTCAAGTGAATTCATATGACCCATAGATATCTATCTTCCTGTGAATGCATATGACCCATAGGTATCTATCTCCCTGTGAATTCATATGACCCATAGATATCTCTCTTCCTGTGAATGCATATGACCCATAGATATCTATCTTCAAGTGAATTCACATGACCCATAGATATCTATCTTCCTGTGAATGCATATGACCCATAGGTATCTATCTTCCTGTGAGTGCATATGACCCATAGATATCTCTCTTCAAGTGAATTCATATGACCCATAGATATCTCTCTTCCTGTGAATGCATATGACCCATAGATATCTCTCTTCATGTGAATGCATATGACCCATAGATATCTCTCTTCAAGTGAATTCATATGACCCATAGGTAATCTATCTTCCTGTGAATGCATATGACCCATAGGTATCTATCTTCCTGTGAATGCATATGACCCATAGATATCTCTCTTCCTGTGAATTCATATGACCCATAGATATCTATCTTCATGTGAATTCATATGACCCATAGATATCTCTCTTCAAGTGAATTCATATGACCCATAGATATCTCTCTTCCTGTGAATGCATATGACCCATAGATATCTCTCTTCCTGTGAATGCATATGACCCATAGATATCTCTCTTCCTGTGAATGCATATGACCCATAGATATCTCTCTTCAAGTGAATTCATATGACCCATAGATATCTATCTTCCTGTGAATGCATATGACCCATAGATATCTCTCTTCATATATATTTCTCCTCACATGAACATTCTGAGGCTGCAAGGCATTCTGAGGCCGCCAGATTGTGGTCAGACGTTGCTGATAAAGAAATCCGATTATTTAATGGCGTGACCATCGGTGGATCGACTCTTCAGGCCCCACAAACCAATTATGCGAATAAGAGGATTAGCATCATGACGATTTCATTGCCTCAAAGGCTACTTGAGTGAGATAGATGAGTGGCTGGTTGGAAGACAGATTTGTTGAGGATGATCTTAGGATTCACGTAAGTTGACTGTTGATGGAAGTGTTAAGATGAGAAATCCTTCCATGAGATAACTGACCCTCCCTCTGAGATCAGCTGACTTGAATTTGTTTTTCACAGTTCATGTCCTGGTGAACCGTTTCTCTTTCAAATGAATATATGGCTCATTTGCTTCTTCAAATGTAGCACGATAAACAAAGGATGCTAATAGATATTTAGATGTCCGATCAACGCAGCACACGGGTGTAAAAATAACTTCAATTTCAAACTTCCAAGAAAACAAGCAAAGGATGCGAGTTAAAAAAGCAACTGTCTGTTCGAATTACTTCCTAGGTTTCTCAGCTGCTCTTCATGTGCGCGCTTGTCATGAGCATGCTCGTCATTGTAATTTTGCACGGCAAAAAGATATGATAGTGACGGCACTGGGGCTAATTCATAGAATAAATAATTATTCAAATTTCAGCATTTCTGAGCTGTTCTGGAAGAACTATCGCGACAATGCCGTCACGAAGGGGTTAAGTTACAGTACTACGATCATTCAGGGCTACCCTTCCGAAGCAAGTCCGACCATCCAAGCTTCTCCCGAACTTCTGCAGTGAATCTTCGGCTGCAATTTCCTCCTCGGCAATCTTCATGTTCTCCAAGTACCTTGGCGTAGACTATGAATATTCAAAGACTGAAGACTTGTCTATCTCTGCATTTCAAACTTCTGGAAACATTGTCCCCAACAAAGATATCGGATGATTTCTATGCATTAGACCATAGCGGTCGAATTGTTAGCTGTCTTTGCTGTCTTAGCATAATTGGGGATATAAGATTCTCCAACATTGTATCTGTAACGGCTACAAGCTGGATTCAAATCATAGATATCCGTGAAATGACAATGATGGTGAAAGATTTGCAAATCTGTTAGCGAGCTCATTACAGAAGGAAAAACTAATATTCTAATCAAAGCTTTAAGTGGACGCTTGCACTAATCTGAAAGATCTTTTGATTCTTCTTTCCTTTTTTGATAAACACAATGCCGGTGACTCGATAATAATAATAAGCGTTTTATTACCATAAATTGAAAACCATTATTTTGGACTTTTCATCATCGTATCTGTGAATTTTGATACCTCATTAAAAGATAACAGCATTTAGGCCGACACAAAAACATCAACAACACAACTTGAATTTATCAAAAATAGCAATATAAAAAGTAAGTTAAGATAGGGAGAACTATTATAGATTAATAGTCTGTGAATTATAACTGAAAAGGTATCCAGCATTAATTATTGTGTGTAAAACAGTCCTTTAAAGTTTAATGAATAGCCTAACTACCAAGGACTACTACAACATCTGTGAACCACATAGAAATTGCAGAGGTCCTTGATAGAACACTATTATATTTCTGATAATCTGATAAAAAATGAAGATGAGTGCTTCATGCATTCTGATCATCTTTTCTTTCCAAGTTTCACACGAGTTTACAGTCTTCGCTGCTCGGCGCAGCTGTTCGTCATCAACGCGGTCCGGTCAGGGAATCCTCTTGTTTACGAATTCCTCATCGATGTATTGTCGTCTGACCTGGAGCGGTCTGTCTGATGCCCATCATTGTTTTAATGAATTCCGTATGATGAAAATGAAGTGAATTCCAATGAAATGTAAATATTGTCAAAATCTGGTGATGATGAAGCTGGGCAAATATCTTGAGGGGAAGTTCTGACTCCTCAACATGACCTCAATCATCAATGTCCTTTCATCTGTGCAACGAATGAATTTGTTATTCTGTCGAGTCGTCAGCTGCCAGATGGTCGCCCGAAATAGGCTGCTGTGACAGCTGGCAGGAGTTTCACAGGAAATGCTACTTGCAAAGGAGAAGTCAGTTCACTTCCAACTCTCAATGCAACTCCCAAACTCCCATTGCGGTGCGAGGGCAGTTATTCAGGACAGGGCAAACCGTCGTTCATTTCAGTGAAACTGTCAAGAATGAAGTAACTTCTCAGGGTGCGTTTACACGTGCAGCTTCGTTGCTGACGCCCTTCTATCCATGATGAGTCATAAAAGAATGGAGAAACAATGGAAACAAAGGCATGCCTTCAATAATCGTGCTTCGTACTTCATCAAACAGAGTCCAGACAATGGTAATTATTGTTCTCTGACTGTCAGTATGTGTCAGCCTTGTTCAACGTTAGCTGACACTTAACTGACATTCAGAAGATAGTAAGCAGATGAGATCAATGCATTTCTCTTTATCACCATTCATTAAATTGTTATTTTATTTTTGCGTGCGAGTGCTAGGACATCTCTCTTTTGCAAACTGCCGGGTGAAAAAATCAACTTTTCAGTCCCACGGGATGAGAAGGCTACTTTTCCTCCCACAGTTAACTTTCTATGTAGACTCCTATAAAGGACAAATCATAGAAGTCTGTAAACACATTGTGATTAGCCAGAGACCACCAAGATATCCATACAGTTCCTTGACTGACTCATTCATAGATTTCGCGACGCAACCATAAATTTCATAATGAACAATAGACATATATAAATCACAAAATGAAGAGCTTCATTCTTTCGAGAGGAAATATACGCTTCCTCCATCGCTACGCTCGGGCTGTACAGCATCGCTGCGGGAGGAAAAGTTGATATTTCTTCTCTCAAGGAAACAGCTATTTCTGGACTATGACCAGTGACGTACGAAGCACGGTTATTGAAGGCGTCTCTTTGTTTCCATTGTCTGTCCATTCTTTTCTGACTCACCATGGATAGGAAAGTATCAGCAATCACGTTGCACGTGTAAATGCACCTCTGAGGTATTATCACCATCTCATTGTAAAGGATCGCATTTCTTCATTTTTCTTTAGGTTCAATTCACTTTCAGGACGCTTCAGCAATGGCGCTAACCTAATTATCAAGAAAACATTTACAATCTCATTTTTCTCACAGATCGAATCTCAAAACATTGAAACAATTTAATAGACAACGCTATGATTTGCTCTATTCCACTTGAGTTCCGTTGACTTCTGTCCATGTTCAATTTGAGGTGATTGCTGAACTTTCATTTCCAGTATGACATCACAGCTCTTTGCATCTTTGCATTGAGCATTGCTGTTGAAAAGGATGCAACTGAGGACTATGCAATTCATCAGCACAGGAAATTCTTGACGAATCATGACGGACATCCAGTTTTCACGATCTGATGGAAATTTAACAAATATGTCTTCACTACGCTGTGTAATTAACAGAAGAAATGCAGAATTTTCCTCCATGCACGATGTGACGTTATCAGAACCAATTATAGTTTGAAAGTCGGAATTCTTGAGATAATTATTCATTAACCTTCAATTCAATGATCAGCCCTCATGAGCCGTTCACATGGACGCCGATGAGATGCATTCAGAAAACTTCAACAGAGGGACTTACTCATAGTAAAACGTTTAGTGATAAGTGACTTTAAGTCCACACTACCAACGGATAGCATAAAACCGATGACGCTAGTAAATATTTTCAAGAGATAAATACATCATGAAAAATTCGAATCTGAAGTTAGTTTTCTGCTTTTTCAGCTCGAGACCTCAGTTTCACGAGTTTCAGGCGTTTGTTCATCTTGATAAAAACAACACGATCAGTCAACACTCATGCATTTGATGAATAATCATGTATAATTGAAATGATAGCTTTTTTATTACGCAATTTTTCTGTAAATAAAAGGCTCTTAGAAAGTCCACATTTCTGCTTTTTATCTTGATCGCAATGAGGTAAAAGTAATATTACTGTTTATGTTGATCTGTTGATGAATATAAATGCAAATGTGCATTCTTCTCCATCAGAACAATAAAAATGAACAATAAAGAATTATATACTCAGTATAGAACCGAGAAAAGCAAGCACTCGTTTGAAGGCATCTTCATGATATCGATGAAGAGACCAGCGATTTATGATTCACTGAGGAAATATGATCGGTGGATAAACAATATCTGCTTGGCAGTGTAAGGAGTGTAAGGGGACGGGTTCGCATATTTGTAAGATAATTGCCTGTGAGTGTTTCTTAATCTTGACACTTTTCATGCTATACGTTGATGCACAGTCGAGTTTAAGCCCCAGCTGCCACACCTGTCATGAGGACTTTATTAGTTCCCTGGCTTAGATTTCATTTTGTTCCAATGAGAGCTTCGATATCTCTCCATTGGAGTCTTCGATAATCTCCACTGTCGTCCATTGAATGACATCGAAGACTTGACTTCCCGTGGTTTGTGCTCCTATTTCCACAACCCCAAATGTCATGGTCCATTATCCACAAAAAGGCAACAGAGGGGTTAATGCATATTTTAGCTAAAATAATGTTTGCATCAAATTGCATCAATTTGATTTATCTTTTCAATTCTCGGAATGAGGAGCAAAAAGTACCTTGATTGGCATTTGAATTTGTCATCATCATCATCCTAAATAATAGTCTCCATGGTGATTGCTGATTAATCTGTACAATGTATTAATGGGCAGGTACATTTGATCTACATATTATGTCTACATTTGATCTGAAAACAATATTTCATCTGCAATAAGTGATATCTAATTTGCATATTCTACATTTGATCTACATATTTCTACATTCATGTCGGAAAACCTATAGATCTGTGAATAGATATTTTCACGATTGGTCAGGTTAAATTTCTATTCAAATATTCTTGATAATCATAGAAATGTCAAGTACAATCTGTCCTTGATCATCATAGCACGTCGTCAAATAAAATTCTCTACGCAACTCGTGCATGAGATTGCTTCATCATAGCATTCGAACTCGTTATATTTAAATAGTTCTCACCCTTGCGCATAGAAATTGACAACAATAAAACCTCTAGAATGGAAATTTAGCTTCATGCAATGCACAATAACGGCACATAAATCGCACGCATTTTCACTTAGATACACCTGCCAACGTCTGTATCATTGGGTTAGAATCAGTCACATGAGTAAATCGAAGCTTTTAATTGGTGGTTCATGCCCCAACTTAGTTCCCCCGGATGTGCCGCGACCTTGAGTCAATTTCCATTCTAGTCAACTTCAGATAAACAATCTATTTCTATGCCCTTGCGTGCTCGGACATTTAAAATATCTAACTCGTGGAATGCTATAAAGATGCAATCCTGCACTAGTTGAGCAAATAACTAATAAGCAGAATGCAGCCCTGAAAGTAAATAAAATCAACAGATATCTTCAACGTTGAGTTTCTGATAGATATCTGAAATTCAATTGGAAATATCTGAAATAGACATGGAAAAGGTGTAGTTGCGTAAATCGGATTTCAAATTAACGAATCCCATAGAAATTGCGGTTAGAATAATACTAACTTCAAACAAGATGATGGGAGGGGGCACAGCCTTGGCAAACCGGCCCAGGCTTCCACTCTGTGGACAGTGTGCCTTAAAATCGATAGCCTCTCCAGCCAAGTTGATCCGTCTGATCAAGTGCCAACAGAATTTCGCCGGAACATTGACTGTTGACCGAACTGTTGACGGAGACGATGAAAAAGTGCAGGTGAGGAAATGTTGATATAAACTGACGGAAGAGGACGTATGGCGTCAAGATGGAACGAACTAAAGAAACTTAGCAGAATCACTTTGAACTGAAATGTTGCAAGTTCAACGTGTAAACAGAAATCCAAATTCCTTTCTTCAAACGTCTTTCATATTCAGCGCTGAGATTGACGGTAAGGTGGAAGACAAATGTTTGAGAACGTCGAAGTAGACATTCGAATGATGCTCTCACCGCCAGGAGACGAACCCTCACCTCACTTCGATGGATCGGGGTTTTTGTCGAAATTGTGGTCCGAATTGATGCATTATTTCGCGTTTAGTAAATGTCAAAATCGTGCAAATCTTACAACCAATAGAGGAAGTGTGAATTGCTGTGAAATGCAATGAATAAGCAAAGATGTGAGGATTCGAACCCACGATCACCGATGTTACTAGACCTGCCTTCGCTCCAACCATCATCATGAACCATTATCAGATCGATAGCTCAGATACTGATTTCAAAATTGCTTGGCAACGGGAATGGATCATTGACTCATCACCTGTATATCCTGTGACCGGTTGCCGGTGTTCACACCCCAGTCAGGCTCCCAGCATGCTCTCATTACTTGAATTAGTGACGAAAATTTCAGTATATGAGTAAGTCATCAAAAGAACCCCTCTGAAAGACGATGTCCGTTATCTCAGCAAGACTTCTCTCTGCTTAAAATTGTTTATCAAAGTCTGCATCAAGTTATCGTGGAAATCTTCACAAACTGTATTTTATCGACACATTAATTCACTCTTCAAATGACTCAGTAATCAAAGGGAGGGTTGACCTCTTAGCGAGAATTCAACTGATAAAATACGTAGTCAGCAGCCATTCCTGTCTTCTTGCAAGTGAATTAAATTTATAGTTCAATTACAGGCCAGAAATATTAGTCAAATAACTAGACCATGACTGACACTGGCAAATTCTTTGTATCGATGTGGAATCGTCAAAATGGGTCTGCAATCAAATAGAAAATTGAGGTGGTGCACTTTCTATGATCATTAATATGTAATCTGAATGTTATGAGGGATACTAAGACTTCCATTTCTCAAAAGGCGGTTCATGCTTGCATATACCAATGGTGGTCAAAGTTTTGTTCACTTCTATTGGAAATATGCAAACATCACTGCAAATTTCTCAGCCGCAAGACTCTTCAGCAACTTCTCACCGTGTAAAGAAATTCCGTTTATTTCATTTTTCATTGATTTAATTTTCTATAATTTTCATTGAATGCTCTTGTACCTTGAATGTCGATTTTTATTTCAAAGTTCCATGTATACACTCATTTCTGTCACTAACTTCACCATTTGCAAGTACTGTATTTTCCTGATATTGGATACTTCATGCAGAACTTTGATGTTCTATCGGAACCATGAAATGGAATCATTTTTCACACCAAAGTCAGAATCTATAGTCATGATGAATAACTTGATTTAAGTACCTGTATGAGAGCATGAGTTGAATGCTCAGACAGATGGCAACACAAGAACCATGCGTGTGCCCTGTGGGAAACTTACCAGTGACAATGAGATTGAGCTTTGGACTGGCAACATTCCGCTGCTGACAGAACCATGAGCCTGCCATCGACGGTCGGACGCGGGAAATGGTGAATGTGAAGATGCGCAGATTTCCTCGTGATTCTTCACGACATGATAATTCTGATAGAACAGATTTGCAGTCCTGAGCGCAGGAAGTGGCTTTATTGAGCGGACAGAGGAGATGCATGTTGCTGCCGGTGAATGGGAATGAGACTTCACATCGCATTTGAAGCTCCGCTCCGGATTGAACCCGCCCGTCAGAGGATAGCCATGAAGCAGCGATGGATGTGGTCTCACTGATCACTCCGATGATGTGGAGGAACAATGCGAGGATTGCTGAGCATCCTAAGGACTTGGCGGGTCCCATGAGAGCGATCTTCCGTCGTCTGTGGATGAGAATAAAGCTTGAGTGTCTTAGGGAAGGTGATAATCACAGAAAGGACTAGACGGGACATTAACATTGAAAACAATAGAACGTGGTGTGCATGCGTTGTCATGACAACGGTACCGAAACGATGGCGGTTTCCAGTGGTTGACAAAAGGAAAGTACCAGCAGCTTATTAGTGCCCTTTGTGAATATTCGCGGTTATTATCATTTCTCATTATGCGTAAAAGCACTTTGATAAAGCAACTTTTATGTCCTAGCGGCAAGAATCTACAACCTTTTGCATTCTTCTCAAGATCTAGCAACACTGACCTATATCTGTGCCTAAATGAGCGGCTTAAATTATCATCAAAAAACAGCTATTGTCCACTCTAGTCTCACTAACTTAAACAAATTGGATTTCTATCATTCCAACATTTGATAGTTCACATGCAACTGTAGCGGAATTTGGTCACATTGCTAATTTTGATCTAGCTGAAAAAGCAGCAACCAGATCACACTTTTAGAAAGAAATTTTCGAGATTTCATTTCGATTTAGCTCATCATGAACTGTCATTTTGCATTCTTACTCACAAGATCCGGGACTCAACCGTGAGAAGGCTTTGACGAGTCTATTCCTACAGAAAATCACTTCCTATGGGATTAAAAGATTAAAAATCACCAATCATCTGTAATTCGCTATCCATGTTGCACAACGTGTTCAAGATTTCGAAGATTCAGTATCGGCAGATCATTCTTTATTTCCCCAATTAATATTTTTTTCTATTAGACGTCACTTTCGTAGCAATACTTAGATCTGGAAGCGACTTTGACTTATTAACAATTCAAACCCTGCCAGAACTCCAAATTGCGAACCACTCAGAAAGTCATCCACTTGCCAATTATTTTATTGTGCGTCGTGCAGGTACCAGGACCAGGCAGCAGAGAAAACTATTGTTGTTCAAAGAAAGTTGTCATCTTACAATAACTCGCTTGTATAGTTGAAGTGCATTTCCTTTGTATACTACACCGTTCGCTGTATTGATGAATTGAGTATTTTATAATTATTAACAAATTTTTATTATCATTAATATGACTAATGACTTGAACAGAACACACTCGTACACTAGAAAATAGGAATACTTCACAAACTAGTATTCCCACTTCCATACCCCAAATGAAGATTTCAGACAGCAACACACTCTGCTTGAGAATAAACAGTTAATGGAAAGCCTACTTGACAAAATTACTTTCTTTGTTCATAAAGATGACAAATGAATTCGAGAAGCAAAAAATGCTTAAGAAAATGATTAAAGGCAACGAAACCAAGACAAAAAGAGTGGAATCCAGAATGCTATCATGTTTCTTTCAGGGTGTTGATGACAACGCACACATAGTATTTACTTCACATGAATGTAAATTTAAAGAAAAACGACCAAGCTGCCTGACATTATTAATGTCGCCTGACGAAGCAGCTGGCCTGTGACACGTCGCGAATAGAGACTTGTAACTTCGGCAGCTTGGTCGTTTTTCTTTAAATTTGCAATTGATGCGGCTGCCAGATCACGCCATGTCTGCCCTGTCACTCACATGAATGTAATAAAGCTGTTCACAATCCATAAAATCAGGTTTGGGAACATGGTTTACCTTTCAATCTGTGAATATTGATAGAAGTGCAAAATGATCATCTGAGGAATATTTATGTGGATCCTCACATGCGAGACCTACCATAAATTTCTGATGCACAAGGGTATCTACGCACCTTATTTAAAGCATTATCTAACTAAATGCGGTAGCACCAAATGCATGCATTGGGGAGTCCTTTTCAAGCATCAAATAGGCCCATCTCCTCCTTATTCCATCTATCATTCAGTTATTTTCTAAATTATTCGCGGGCGTTCGAAGTGCGAGGATGAGAGTGGTGCTACAAGAATTGATGTCCTCTTCCTTTTGATCACCACTTTTTCCGGCTTTGGTTACAACGTTGACCCAAAAACTTCCAGTCGAAATCTTCCCCCTACTGCTATCAAGCTCAAATCCAACACTGCGTACTCCTAATCTCCAAGATCAGTGCCACCTTCATCGTCTGTGCGTGATCCTGGCCTTCTTACATCCTCAGATATCTATGGAAGCTCTCATGATGAACTGATGATGCTGCGGTAATTGACAAACTATTTATCGGCAGAGGAGGAAGTGTTGCAGAAGAGAAGTTGTGATGAAAAATATTTACAATTTACAGTCCATTCTCCGCCATGAGTCAGAGACATGGGAATTCTCATCAGCTGGTGACAAGTCCCCGCACTGCAGGAGATCCTCTTTTTTGGCCGCTCTTCATCGAGATGGACACAGAGGTTCCCCGAAGCTGCAATCTGTCTTCGTCACGTTTTCCAGTGAAATTTGCAGTCAAGACAGCGTCTACCGCTTATCTAAATCGCCGAGAATGCTTACAAGACGGCATGGCAAAGCCAAGGTGATAATCCCGGATTGGAAACAAATGTTTACGCTACGGGGAACACAAAGAAACAGATCCCTAGACCACTGGGAGGAACGAGAATTCAAAGTGAAGATGAACGAATCGCCGCTGCACAGAGAAAACGGAGACTGTAGAGGGGTATCAAAGGGAGCACTCGAATGAACTTGTAATGATTCTTCGCTGAGATGGACTGCAGCTCTTCATACGCAAACCCTTTCATCTTTTATTCTACCAGCCGCACATCTGGCAATTTGATCTGTCGTTTATTTAATTTCATTGTTATTTATCGCTTCCACATTCAATTATGGTAGAAAATATTTACTTTTGTTGTTTGCATACTTTCCATCGGCTATCAAAAATTATGTACTATCAATTTTGGGCAAGTAATCAATTCATTGCGATTATTTGTCATCATCGTTTGCATTGACTAATTCTTGATTTTTAACTGTTCAATCTGCTATTTCAATTTGACGAATTAGGCTACATGGGCCTTGACAAGGCTTCGCCTGGGCATAGAATAGAAAGATTTCCGCAGACTTGAACAATTTAAGCACGAAAATTCCTTGGCAGTCGTAGACGCTGCCATTCCCAGGCGTACTGACGAGCCCTTGCACGCAGCGTCTACGGCTGCCAAGGAATCCTCGTGCTTGAAGACATCTTTCTATATCTTGAGATCAATTTGGATGATGACTTGAGTAGACACATGTCATGAAATACTTATAACTATGTTCTTAATTAGACTTGAGTTCATGCATTATACTTACAGTGACAATTATTTATTGAAGCAAGTGAACGAACAATCACACGTCCCTATGACAGAGCTTATCAAATCTCAACAGATGTAACCACTACGAGACATGTTTTGGCCTGTTAGGCCCCATCAGTTGTGGGTAGGTTCGAACCAGCGACGTTGGAGCTAGAGGACGTGCAAGCATACCCTCTAACCACAAGGCCACCGAACCATCTGTTGAGAGGGTGAATTAGAATAGACTGTTGAAAGTTATCATAAAGGCATTGTAATGTAGAGATAGTAAACACGCAATGTACTAAATAGTTCCTGAATACAGTCTCGAAAGCGATCAGGTGTGAACAAGACATTTTGGAAAACTTTGTCACGAAATGATGGCAAGCAGCCAGATGGCCTGACTTTAATACCATGAAAAAACGGACGATATGCCATCTGGGACTTCAGGTGTCGTGCCACACTTACAGCAACTTATGTGGAGGGGTCTTCTATTCATGCCGGCAAACCAGACGCCGAAGATAGGAAGAAGTCAAAGTACGTCAACCTGAGCTCGTCCTATGAGATGATTTCCGTATGTGTGGAGAGCATGGGAACGTGGGGCCCTTCTGTCAGCAGATTCATCCAGGAAATCGGCAATAAGATCACAACCACAACAGGTGATAAACGATCTACCTCATTCCAGGTTCAAAGAATCATTGTGGCAGTTCAGAGAGGAAATTCCCGTATGTGCTTGGAACACATCCAGCTTCCACTGACTTCAGAGAAATCGTTTATCTTTGACTTCCTCATTTTTGTATATTGTTTTATATTTTATTGAATAAATGTATGAGTGTTCAGGAAAAAGATAAATAAATCACTAATGGTGGATGTTTCTCCTCAGATGGTAAATGGTGACAACATTGCAAGTAAATCAGTCAATTATATACCTTCCCAATTACAACACGTATCAATCTATCACTCAATTGCAGTTATTCGATGAAGTCAATCAATGAATTAGTTGCAATTGTTCTATCACACAAATCAAGTACTTCTGGTTTTCTGATAGAAGCAATCAATTAATTACGACCAATCGAGTTTTGATAAGCCCTGATGCTTCAACACTGCTGACATTTTAATAGATAGTTTCGTTTGTTTTTAAGACTCTTTTCGTGTGGGCAGCCTCCCGCACAGTGGCTGAAGACTACTTGTCCAAGCCTGTGGACATCTCTCTATTCTATGCCCAGGCAAAGCACTTCTGTTGTCAATAAGTAAAATGTCAGACAAATTTGTTCATGATAGAGCTTGTAAGTTTAGGGCAATTATTTCTAAATTGAAATCTGAATATGTATGCGTGGAAAAGTGTCTTTCTAATCGTGCGATGTGGTATGTATCTCTTCATGAGCCCCGACCCCTTTCCTTCCCAAACCAACTGAGTCCCGTCTAGGTACGCGGCTGCCAACAATAAGAACTACGAAATGACAAAAACTGGTGATGAACGAATCCACCAGGACAATGCAGAGTGCTTCAAATGCCAGAAAAAGATAAAACGTCAAATTTACGATTATTTACTAAAAGTCATACATCTGTTTGATAAGCTTAGCCGACTAAAACCCTGAGTAGCACCTAGGTTAAAGGGGACATTCTATGCCACTGCAAGTCTATGATCGGCCTAAATCAAGTCTGAACACCTCCAAGGAACCTACAATTTCTAGGCAGCATGTGCGTTGTTACCTGGATAACAAAATCAAACGTCTCTACAAATCAAGGTCTACAATCCATGAAATCTACTACTTGTATAGATGCAGTTAACTTGAATTTCGAATGCCAAAGCTGCCTTTCTTATTAGAAATCATAATATGCCCTTTCGCGGGTACCTTCTCTCAACTAGTCAGGCCTAAAATAGTTTATTGAAATACATGTAGCCAATGCATGAATTATTATTATCAATGCATGAAGCCAGCGTGATATAAGGCCTACTGAACATACGTCCCTAAATGAAATATTCCTACAACCGATGCGAGTGGATGCCTCAGGCTTGTCGTGGGTGGGAATTCCCATGAGAATGCGCTAATAGAGCATATCATTTCTTCTTGCATTTACTGCACGATTTCATAGTCATGTCATGCAAGATGCGATGATAATATCAGTCTTCATTTCTAAAGAATATTATGCATCCAACAGAGGCTTTTAAGTTTCGAAGTAAATTGAGTAATATAATTGAGTATCCACTCCTTCTTTCAGTCTGTGTTTCTTTCGTCTTTAGCAAATCAATTCGAATCCCATATTTAGTCCGGGAGCTAGCGCGAACTTGTGCAGGGAACGAGTTCATTCTCTGTCACTGAATGATAACTCATTTGAAAGATCATGATCTGTACATGATTTCTATAATAAACAGTTCAACAAAATACCAATTTTATATTTTTTATGAGCAAAAACTCGAAAAAATGTAGTCAACACCTTAGATGTCACAATTTTATCACTGGAAATACATAGGATTTTGTTATCCTGTCTATTTCTGAAAAGCAAATGATCTGATCCGGCAGACGCGAAGTTTTGCAGTAGGTTAGAGGTGTACTATGCCATGTGAGAGTTTTATGTAATACCTCGTTCCCTGCACTAATTCGCGTTGGCTCCCGGACTAATAGGGTTTAACGGTTAAAGTAACTTTGTAAACTGACTTGTTGTTTGTCACTTTTGTTGTTGTTGTTGTTGACTTTCTATATATTTTTTTGTCTTGTAATGAAGAGTGTTTTACTTTCAAATGTTGCACATTCCTCACGCTTCTCATTATTGAGGAAATTTGAAAATAAACGTTATTCTATTCTATTCTTGCGTCATAGCTTTCATGCTCACATTGTGCATTTTTCTATTTTTGTGTCGCTTATAAGTTTCTTTGTTTTACAATTAAGCATGATTCATGCGATTGCAATGTTTGACATCGTGTATTAAGTTTGGTTTTGTAATATCTAAAAAGGGAATTTATTTTTTAAAATTTGAAGAAATCATGCCCCTTACGAGGACTCAACTCCTTCAGCGTGCACATTTTGCAGATGCTGATTTAATTCAGTGCGGTCGGGCAGAAATAGGGAAATAAAACTGCTTTTAGTTGATGACCGATGATCTGTGATGGAGACATGAAAAATGAAACATGATCGAAACATCGAGTGATGTAAGAAAATCGCTCCAATTTCCTGTATTTGGCAATTCATTTCAGCTCCTCTCTACGGGCTTCAATGATGCTCACGGACGGTCTCCACCTCATGACATTTGCTGCATTCGTAAGTGCATCGGTGATCATTCAAAGTTTTCGTGTTATGAATTAGTTTCTGTTGACCAAATTAGACACGCCCTCCCAAAGGTTGACATTCATGAATCGGTTGATGTCCTTAGCAAACGTGTCCAACCATCCATTAGTCAGAAGGTGACAAGGTGTGCACTGGTATTTCCTGATCGTTTCTTCCGCAAGACAATGAGTCAATTCCGAATAATTTGACACTCATTTTAATGTGAAGCGAATTCTTCAGCAAGATTATCTGTCTGTCTTTCCATTGAAAAAACATGAGGTGATGTGGCGATCGACTGATTATTTCAATGATATAAATTTCATTATTCACGAACACAGCACGTACATAAAAACAAAATGTTTAGTAATATAAAATGCAATAAATAATAAAAACCAATTAATGGCATGTGAATAGCCTATTGGGACATGTTCTGCATAGCGTGCTTCATTTCTAAATCTCGCACATGGATTCGATGAAACTAACGTTCCCAATTAATTGCAATTAAAGCCCTGTATAAATGGCTATTATTCCTGTATTGTTATCACAAACCTGGTTCATTTACTGGGCTTTAGTGACATCTTTTACATAAAGCTCAGTAAATTTCCATTGGTTTGCATGGGTAATGAAAATGACATGAAAGCCCAATACTTTTCATGAAATATATGCAGGATATTGTAGTTCAGATATCTAAACTGCAATATAGCATTGCTGCTGAGTCCATTTCAATTACGTACAACATTATCAGCATAATTTTTTTCGAGCAACAATGCATGACACTTCAGGTGCTTTCGCGCCCTCAAATGTCCCATCAATGTTGATGTTACATTTCATAGTGGACGGATTCGCAAATTAAACCGGAAGCTTTGATTCTATGAATTTCATCCCTTCGCTATACGAAATATACAATAACTGCATTTGCACCATGCTATATTTATCGTTGATATCCATAAACCGAAAAAGGAACAATACTAAAACTAATATTATTGCTCAACGGACGATAAATGACTCTCATCGTGCAATAAATCTTATCAAATGATTTATCGCTACATGGCAGTTGAAATCTCTTATCGCATTGTGGTTGTATGCCATGTATTCATTGTATGCAGACGTTTATTTCAGGACATAGAAATATAATCGATATTTACAGTGGTTAAGTATGGAGTCATTCTGAAACACTTGCCAAATATTTTGATAAACAACGCTATGTTGACGCTAACATAACGCTCACTTTGAGCTTTCTGTAATGGAACGATTGATAAGCAAGTATATTGCTGTTTTATGCCATTATCACAGCCATTTTTAAGCCATAGAAATCGAGTCATTATCAATGCCATTTATTTACCATTATTGTCCAAAATGTTCATTTGTAAACTCAATCTGATTTGCATAGCGTCACTTCATGAAGGAATGCACTAACTTTGTGTTCTACCGGCACCCTCCTATGTATGACAACGTGCTGAATCCGTGCAATTCGTCACTGCCTCGCTGTCAAGCATAGAAATTGGCAACAATAAAACCTCTAGAATAGAAATTAAGCTTCATGCAATGCACAATAACGGCACATAAATCGCACGCATTTTCACTTAGATGCACCTGCCAACGTCTGTATCATTGGGTTAGAATCAGTCACATGAGTAAATCGAAGCTTTTAATTGGTGGTTCATGCCCCAACTTAGTTCCCTCGGATGTGCCGCGACCTTGAGTCAATTTCCATTCTAGCGAACTTCAGATAAACAGTTTATTTCTATGCTGTCAAGCAATAAGGCAGGCATCGTTCTATAGGCTCTGTTTCGACCTTCGTGGTCTCCACGAAGCCTTGAGTGCGAATAACTATCAGATGGTGACTTTTCATCAATAATTCATAAAAGACTATTTCCTGAATATCTATGATATACCTGGTGCACAGATATCTTACCAATTAACTTTATGTCAGGTAGAAAGTAAAAGGGGATACAGCAGATGTCTTTCAGGGAGATGATTTCTGTGTTTGTTAGACGCCTTCGTCATTATTGTAGAAGTGAATTAAGATAACGTCAGCATACCGGCTCATCTGCATCGGTTTCCTCAGGCCCGGCTGAGGCTGTGCAGACGAGACTTCAGCAGTGAAACCACGAAGGCGGTATTTTGCTTTGATAATGAGTTTAAGAAGATTTGAATTAAATGAATCAATAGAAAGAAGCTTAAAGAATTTGACTTCATTCTGTCTTTAATTGTATTCAATAAAACTTAAAAGATTCATCATGACTGTAAAAGCATTTCAATTATCGACACAAGGTCTAACTGTGATCAGATTTGCATTATTCTTAGCTGATTATCCCTCAGTGGTGAAGATTATCTCTGACAGTGAACGTTGCGTCATTTCAGCAATGCGAGGACCATCTTCCATCATTTGCGAGGTCCTACAAGACGGAGGTGGTCAAAGTAGGGACATCAGTAAAGGTTAAGGATGGTTGGTGCTTCTGATTCCTCCACAATTTGTCCGATTTCACCAAATTTCGTCGAACTTGGTCACATTGGGTTAAGGATAGTCATAGAAGGATATTACAAACAGCACTGAGAAGTTCTACTTGAACCCTGACATGAAGGATTGGTCCTCTGGATACTAGTCAGAATATAAGATTCTCAGACAAATTTCAGACAGTTGTGATCATGAACTGCTGTTGTCTTCAGTGAACGACAAAGAAATTGCAGTAAATTTTCTTCAAACCAGGAGAATTTTACACACTCAACGCTTATGCGATGGTGGTGAGACTCAATTAGGAGCGACAGCATTCTGAAAATGTGGTTGGGGGAGAGAATTGAAGTGCCGGATGGCTGATGACTATCAGTATACAGAATTCAGTCCGAAGGATTTTGACCGCATTCTATACATGACCAGACGCCCGGAAGGTTTAGTGCAGCTGGAAATGTTGCTGATTTAAATGCATGCCACCACAAGCGCGTGATAAAGGAATCGAAAGTCTTTTGAAGACTAATTGGTGGGTTGGCTCAAGCACACACTCCAACTTCAGCCACGCTGACTTACCTAGACAGGTTACCATAAGGTCGAATTTCTATTACGTCGGCACAAACAAAGACGTTCGGCGTCCCACCCCTTCATGGGTCGACAGTGGTCACACAGGACGAAGAAATGATTTATCTTCTTTTCTGTGATTCAAATCATAACGTCTCCGGCAAAGACTGATCATCTCTCACTGAAACTGTACATTCGGATTGCTTCTCTCAAAATGATGTACATTGAGATTAAAGATTCGGGTTACATGACAGCATCAATACAGCCCGGATGAAGGAGATGCATGTACATTCATTGTTTGTTCGAAAAAGAATTCAATCAAATGCATAATTCATCAATGAGATGAGCTGGTGTTCACCAATAGGTGATCATTTTGTAGTGATATGGTGATATGAGTTCACATACTTGAATATTCTTGTATAGCTCCTTCGTACACTTGAGACAAAACACCAACAAAAATGTCTGACATCACATATACAGAGTAATGTGGCGGATGTTGAACTATCTCCACTAAGTTTGAATTGGTAACCTTGCCAGCTAAGTTAGCTGAAGTGGCTCCTTCCGGGTCCGTTTGACCCAACCAACCCAACGACAAGTCTCCAAAAGGCTTTCAATTATTTTCTCACACACTTGCGGTCTACCAGACTGCGTGCATTCAATCGGAAACCTCTCCACAGAGGTTGGCGGATGGCTTAGAAATTTCAGCCAGGAATATATATGGAGATAGAACTCAATCGTTATCTTTTTTGATTGCATTCTTTACCGAGATATTTCTGCGTTACAGATTTCTAGGACATCTTTTAACCGTGCTAGAGATTAGCTGATCAAATGTCTATGATGAGGTCAGATTGACTCATTTTTGATGTCGTACAAGAAAATGATAGAAATCGATCGCAGATGTCTATGACCACCCAGGTAGCAGAAAATGTACAAGATTCAGAAACTTTTACAGAGAAGGAGAGAAAAAATTTAATATTGCACTTCAAATATCTGAGCTTCAAGACGCTATGAGACTGACAGCCGTTAGGAGCGAAACAATCTGCATGGTGGCTCTGAGATCTGAGTTCTATTGTTGGGTGAATGGGACCTATGACTGACCACAGTGCAGCATCTCTGCTGAAAATTGGAGGGCAAATATGTCGACTGACTCTATTTAATCTTTGCAACTTTCCAAAGATTGTACAAGTAGACAGTCGAAGATACATTGAGGAAACAGCAATAGCTCCTCGTAAAACGTAGTGTACATCAATGCCCTCCGATTGCGCGGAAACAATGTCTTCCAAGATATTTCACGCTTTTCAGTGCAAGACCGGATGTCAAAGAAAGCGGAGACAATATACAAACCGGAGCATTGCGGTATGGCTGAGTGAAGAAGGTGCGAGCTCGTCTCCACCACAGACTTCGGTTCGATTCCTGAGTCAGGTGAGTGCGGTCAGCGTGGCCTAGTGAAGAAGGTGAGAGCTCGTCTCCACCACGAACTTCGGTTCGATCCCTGGGTCAGGCGAGTGCAGTCAGCGTGGCCTAGTGAAGGTGCGAGCTCGTCTCCACCGCGGACTTCGGTTCGATTCCTGGGTCAGGCGAGTGCGGTCAGCGTGGCCTAGTGAAGGTGCGAGCTCATCTCCACCGCGGACTTCGGTTCGATTCCTGAGTCAGGCGAGTGTGGTCAACATGGCCTAGTGAAGAAGGTGCGAGCTCGTCTCCACCGCGGACTTCGGTTCGATTCCTGAGTCAGGCGAGTGTGGTCAACATGGCCTAGTGAAGAAGGTGCGAGCTCGTCTCCACCGCGGACTTCGGTTCGATTCCTGTGTCAGGCGAGTGCGGTTGGCGTGGCCTAGTGAAAAAGGTGAGAGCTAGTCTCCACCACAGACTTCGGTTCGATTCCTGGGTCAGGCGAGTGCGGTTGGCGTGGCCTAGTGAAAAAGGTGCGAGCTCGTCCCGTTTGAGGATGCGTTAGCGCACCAGGCATCAGGATTTATGTATGTCCTATAGAAGCGGATGAAACCCAATAAAATCTATGGCAATGCCTAGTGTTTTTAGAAAGATATCTTAGATTTGGATATCTTAGAACCTGGATATCTGTGAAAGCAAAATGCCATGATATGGAAACTGTAGAAAGCCAAGAACATCATGTGTTGCCTGTTAAAGATGAAAACATCACTATTGCCCTTTGATTTCCACTTTTTAAGAGAAAAATCGTTTCAAGGTCTACAAATCCATAATAAAGCCACTTGTGCGCGAATTTATGAAGATTTCGTCAGTAGCTCCTGTCATAGAGTGATGAGCATGAGGATTTCTACGGAATCAATCTCATGAAGGGCTCTACAGCTTTTCCATGTCTATTTCAGACATTTCCAGAAGGATTTCAGATTTCTCCAATTGAATTTCAGATATCTTCAAAGTTGAGTCTCTGAATGGATATCTGAAATTCATTTGGAGAAATCTGAAATAGAAATGGAAAAGATGTAGTACCGGTACTTAGAAACAAGATAATCTATGGCATTGTTCATCTCTATGTCCCAATAAGAATAATGGCTCCCAACCCTGCCTAACACTTGATGAAATGGCACGAAGTTTAGTGTGTAATCTGTGACAAAATCCCGGGTTGACTAACGAGCTAATTCTACATTTTCTGTGAGTTTTATGTAATAGCTAAAGGATAGCTTGGAAATTTTAACCAGAAATACAGACGCATAGAATTCAGTAATGATCCGGAGTTGCTAGTTCCTCAGACATCCTTTACCGTTCAAAAGAATAGCTATGAATAATTTTGAGAACCTTTTCGTTAAAGTATATCAACAATTTTCCTGAAATTTCTATGTTAAAATTTGCAGTTACACCAAGGAAAAGTGTCTTTTTGTACACTTTACTTCATCCTCTGTCATTAAATGATAACTCATTTGAAAGATCATAATCTGTAGATGATTTCTATAATAAACAGTTCAACAAAATACCAATTTGTGTAACTTTTATGAGCAAAAATTCGAAAAAATGGAGTCAACACCTTAAATGTCACAATTTTACCACTGGAAATACATAGGATTGTGTTATCCTCTCTATTTCTGAAAAGCAAATGATGTGATCCGGCAGACGCGAAGTTTTGCAGAAGGTTAGAGGTGTACTATGCTATGTGAAAGTTTTATGTACTATCTCGTTCCCTGTACAAGTTCGCGCTAACTCCCGGACTAATAACATTGCGGGCAAAATGATGACTTTTTGATAATCTTCAATGTAGAAATACGACTCCGGTCCGGAAAATCAATGGGCAATAGTTCTATCTTACCCTTCTGTGTAGGCAGGATGAATTTTCTCAGAAATGAATTTGGACTTTTGATAATGAACGCAAGTGGTCATGAAAATCATAAAAACCATCTTCCCTCTCACAGCCTCTCATTTCTTCATGATGGAGTTCGCTACTGCTGTCATCCTTAAATATTCGTCATTCTCATAGCATGATGTACTTAAGCACAAACGTGTAATTGAACTACCATTCTATAGAATTTTGCTGGTCTCCTTAGAGCCGCAAATGAATTATCGGTGCAATTTAGCCTTCGCACAGTCACTATTGAGTCACCATCTAGAACTCCACGGCTCCGACTCCGAAACCCCGCTACACGCCGACTCAGGGCCAACCTCGATGAGATCTCCTGAGCGCACTACATCTCAGCTGGTCTCTGTCGGCTCGTGGCTAAGGGCTTCTACATTTCCTCACAGAAGACCTTCTTTCCAAGCAGATGTGACAAAGAATGCTTCTTCCGATAATGTGGTAGTTCTGACGTTAATTCAGCGAACACTACCGAAAACGACTTCATGGTGTCCCCTCTCATTGATGTAGAAATCGACACACACAATCAGGCCCGCTGTGGAGGACTGGAAACGGCGTCTCAAGTGAATTCCTGACAATTTTGTACATGAAAATCCATTTTCCTCACAGATATGGCGTCTTGAGACTTCGTCTCTTTATCCAAACTATTTCAAATATTTTCTATAACCGCCGTCTTACCTTCACATTAACTTGAGATATTCAAATGCGAAGATGATTGCGGAAATGATCAATCAAATATCACGGAATCACTGTACGACGAATTATGTAGTTCATCCTTCAAATAGAATCGTGTTGAAATGCCAGCAACAAGTTGCGGACGAAATTCTCATCATTGCCGAGATTACAATTCGTTAATCCCGAACCAATAAATGAATGATGGCATTGACAGTATACTGCTGATTATCTAAATATAAGTAGTAGTTGAGTAGCTGAATATTCACGCAATGGCAATAGATCAGACTGCGACTTCGCAACTCCGAAGCACGAGACCAAACGCATTATAGGACGTTCATGTGTTCCGTTCCGTCCGTTGATTTCCTTTTTTTCAAAATTATTCAATAATAATAAAAAATTACTGCCGGCAATTACTTTCTCATTATTCTATTCACTTGAACCAATTGAGTAAATCTCTCAGAATGGAACTCATTAAAACCTCCTTGTCATCGAATTCAACAAGTAATGATTAAGATTTTTATGGAAATTCCGTCAACCATCAGACACAGGAAATGTGAATACGTGATTCGTGTCGAGACAATTCTGTGAAGCTTTGATCTAGCCGCAGTCAGCAGAATGTTTCTGAGTGATGTAGTCTGATTTTAATAAAGCTCACCATTTATCTTTCTGACAATCGCTACAACGCAGCATGCATCAACCGACAGAAGGCGCTGGATTCCGAAGGCTCTGTTACGTTAGCGTGAATGATTCTTTGTTTGCTTGCTTAAATCGATGCCAGAACATTGTGGAAGCTGATTTAAAACAAATGATGTTTGCGTGCAGCTGATCAATGTATTTAATCTTCTGAATGTCGTCCACCATTCCTAGCAAGCTTCTGCGAAAATAGCTGTTTTCATAAGTCAACGACATTTGTCATAATATTAGTTGTATTTAGAAGCGGTTTCACGATGTTTGCTGCTACAATGCAACCTCAGATGGATGACTGATTTATTCATTGTAACAGAATTTCAGTCCTATCCACCCCTGTAGGAGGCATGATCATTGTGGTTTTAGACAGCCGTGGAGATATCAGGCTGATCAAAGTGATTGACCAACAGCCGTTTTGGTAGCGAACTCCGAATATAGCACTCATTTTGGGTACAACTGATTCATGCCGAGTTATTATTACAAACCAACATTGTCACGCGTGATCAATATCAGAAAACAAAATACTTTGCATTTAAGGTCTTCTAACACGAACACGATGTAAACAAGTAATAAAGTAATTATCCGCATCATTGACTATAATTGAAATCCACAAAGTCATTGTTCATCTGGTAGCAATTTCGAAGGGAATTTCTACGCCCCCTGAGACCAGAGACTTAGATACACACTTTTTCCCTGATGACTCCATACATAGCAAACTTAATTTTGGTTTTTTTAGGTTTCTAATTTTCACCTTTTGTTATTTTTAGTTAGCTTCTCGTCAGGTCCATGACGAACTCTTATTTCAGTTCTTATATGATAAAAATAAAATCGTTTATGAGTATTAATTTATTTCCCTTACCGTCTTCAGTTGAGTAGACTTGCCTTTATACGTATTAGAGTAGGTTACTCTATGTTGTCAGTATTAATTTATATTATTTCGTTCATGACTTTTAATTACCAAATTATTTACAGGATTCTCCACTACTGTAGGGTGATTGTTTAACTTTGGCATCTTCCGTTTCCTGGATCCTTTGAATTTTTTTCACCGTGTCGTGTCTTGATTCGATTTACTTATTCAGCAGGAATGAACTGCCGTGTATGCAGAATTACTGTCAAAAATGATTTTACGAGTGCATGAGCAGTTGACATCCTCAAAGGAAGTGACAAATTGAAAATGTGACTTCGCGGTCCACTGGAGCTCTCAGGTCCCCTAGGATTATTCATCTTGTGATTTACTGAACAAAAGCTTGTTCATGATAATGTAAATCTGATTATTTGAGCTTAGGATAGCCATGGATGCCGCTCTCTCTGACTGGTCAACATAATACGTTATCTCTATATTGCAGATCATACTGCACGCTCTTTTCTTTATGTTCTGTGAAAATAATATGAATACAAAATAAATGAAAGTGTGAAAATCGAAGATGGAGAATTGAGGTTGTTTGTCGCGGTTTCAGGGGTTGGTCATTAAGGAAATGGTTTGCTGAGAGAAGAATGACTGAGGTGGTGACGCGCAGCCGTCAGTCGGCAGAGGTGGTGTCTACCAAGACGCTGTTCTTTGCATATTTTGTATTCTAGGCACGTTTGACTTTTCAGTCACTTGTTTCATAAATTGACTGTTAACATAATGATGCACGACATCGGCTGTTGACTTCATCAATCTTCACGTCTAAGAAAATGGCATTAAGTTGCGTACGTTATGATTTACAGTGAGTTCGAACAACGGACATCGTTTTTACATGGAAATGTCATCAATCGTGACATTTCCCTCGCCATTCTAATGATATTGAGTACAAATCAAAGAATTTGAGCAATACGGAACATTCAAATACATCCGCTTGCCCTTCACCTCTTGGTAAAGGTTCTGATCTGAGAACAAAAACGCAGAATCCTCGGGTCACAGAAACCCGTTGTCTCCGGTTCCTCTGCGGAAGACATTTGCAGAACAGAAAGCTGAAATGCGACTGAATGACTTGAATACCAAAGGATTAAGGCGGAGTAGACAATGAAGTCCTTGAGGTTAGCGAGCAAGCACAAAAGCAGTGTCACTGTCCATCAGATTCATTTTGTGATAACCCTCAGGCCACAGATTAGCTTACTGGACACGGTTTGTTGTAGTTCATGTTATTCTTGTGACTTACAGCTTTTGTTAATGCTCTTAATGCACCGTGAACTTGATGTGAGCAAGTAATACCAAGGCTATTGACAAAAAGTCCAGTACATCAGGAAATTCGTCTAAAATGGGAAGATCGATTTCAAACCATCAAGTTTGTCTGACAAATTCAATGCTTAATGGAAATATGCAGCAAATTCATGAACTTCAGGAGGTGAAATATCCTTCACTATTGGAAGTCTTATATAATTCAATGATGAATTAAAACCGAAATTCGCTTCAAAATGTAGATGCACGATAAAAATTTCTATTAGCAAAATATATCTAATCTAAATCTATTAATTTATTTAATTTAAATCTATTAAATTTCCATTAAAAAAGCTATTATTAGAAATCATTACTGGAATAGAGGCATACTCTGTTGCATCACGAATAAATTTGATATGCTTTCATATAGTTGCCTGCCATGTAAGAAGATGGTTCAATTAGGTGGATACATCCATAGGTTATTGTCATGACCTGCACAAGGCTTGGAGCCGGCCGGACGATCATTCTATATTGGCTTATGTCGACGATTGACGATCACTCATTCTGGAATGAATTTTCTAGTTATTCAAAATGCAATTGCAACACTGTAAGAGCATGATTCATGACGCAAACATTTCGAACCGTTTCTTGAAAATCATTCTTCAAAGTGACTGACAGAACCGGACAACTGACAGTTGGCGATGCTAATTATAAGAAGTTTCGGTATTTAGAATAGCCGATGCAGAGTATGAGGAAAGTTTATTAAATTTTGCTGTTTTTCCGTTTTGTAGGGAACAATGTTCAAAGACAGCAATAGTAATCCCGTGATAAATTCAAGTCCAAAATGAGCAACGATGAGTCATCATGCTGACTCAGCCCCCCCCCCTCTGGAAGGAAAGAAGAGAGGTGGCCAAGGATGTGCTGGGAGGAATGCGTTTCCCTACCCCCTGGAAGGAAGGAAGGAAGGAAGGAGTGACAGCTATTTGGAAGTGCATTAATAAGTTTTGGTTAACAAATCAATTTATTACTGAATTCGCGACTGTTTTTTGCTCTTCGTAATGAGTACTCCGAAGTCTTCATAGTTGGCTTGACGTCAGTGAGGTGCTGATTATAGCTATTTTCTTGAGAGAGGAAATATCAACTTATCCTCCCGCAGCATAGAAGAGGATAATAGTACACTAGAATGGAAGTTTGTTATCTTGCCTATGTACAATGATGGCACATGGAAAAAATCTATGGTTCGTAGATCTGCTTCGATCAAAAACATTGTATCATAGTTAAACTATTTGCCAAGTTCTTGACAGCAAATTGCAGGATTTTCATGAAGAGAATTTCAAGTGAGATGGCGGCATTGTTTCATGTGAATTAGCCTGCTATTCCATGGATTAATATACTGTGTCTATTTGTAGCAGTCATTGACAACTATTTTCTAATCTTTCAATGCTGGAATGCGAATCAATAATTGGTTCGGAGTCATAATCGAATGTGGTCGGTGTACTGGTTGTAAGAATATCTCAAGAATTCAAAGATAAAAATTCTAATTATTGGATAATTTCTCCTTCTAGCGGTAAAGAAAACTAGCGCTTTCTGGAATAAACACTTTGAAAGCTTCTTTACCGACAGTCATTTCTCAGATAAATGAAATTTCGCTGGAACTTTTCAATTAATCACTAAATGACTTATTTGATATAGTGTGATGATATTTTGGAAGCTCATATTCGAAAGCATGCAAAGGTTTTGAAAATTGTTCAAATATATTGAACAGTGGAATCCTTCAAAGTAAAATGAATACTCTGAGATTTCTTGGCCTCTGATTCAAGCTGGAGCAATGCGTGCTCTGTAAATCGACATTACAAGTTGCATATGTGTCTGATTATACTCTTGATTGATTATAGGAGCGATATTTCAAAATGATGAACGTACAGAACGTTTTACAGGATTTCCTTCTTTGTCATCCTGTCGCTGCAGTATTTTGTAAATTTATTATTGCTTTTGTGTACATGATCTCTGGACAAGGGGCAACAATCTACATCACAAATTGACTTGGTAATTAAAAATGCCAACCAGAAAACAAGAAAGCCAGTTCGCAATATTTGCTTTTTGCCCCAACTAAGTTCCCCCGGCGTGTGCCATAATTTTCATGCAATTTCCATTCTAGGACTTTCTATGGTATTGTTAATTTCTATGTTTGAAGGTGATGTCAAAAAGGCAATGTTTTGAATTCATTCAATGTTAAAATCTGTGTCAACAAATTAATATAGAAAATGTTAAATTTTTTACTGCTTTGACTAGATATAGACATATTCAACATTATAATTCATCTTACCATAATATTTCTACATTTTGCCGGACAATATTGTTCTTAGTCGCAATATTGTCCGGTAAATGCCATGCAATTCACTATGGAAGAAAAAAGCCCAATATATGTCCGCTACCACAAATGTTTGAGCGATTCATTGATCACAATGAATTAAGCATTGTCGTTGTAGGCTATAATGCAATCGCTTAAACGAATCGTAAAGCAAATTTCTCCATGACCAAAGAATGAGATCATTTGTGTTTTTTACGTTTCCATTGCTTCGACATTTGGATCCACCCATCGCCTATTAGTATTGATGTAAAGAATGGATTCAATACATTCAAGTACGTATATGAAACATTTATTTGTGTCCTGTGATCATGTGACTTCACAGGCAGAGATTCTTCGGAAGATTTGTTTCTGACTGAGCGAGGATGCACATGCTTCGTCCTCTGATAAATTTCATGCATAATATCAGCATCTTACGATCATCGTGACATTGAATTTGATTGGAATTTTAAATCGCATCAATGGTTGTTGAATCAATTACTTGAATTACTCCATGTTTGATAAAAAAATCTCTTTTCTCAAATCCTTCCATGAAGATTAGCATTCTGGATGAAGATGTTCACAAATTTATCCTGTCATTTTCACTAGAAATGGAGTTAGTTGCCATCCACTGATATTCACTGGAAAGTTTTGATCAATGTGACATGAAATTTCCACTGCTAGGAATTTGAACTCTAGTGTTCTATGTCATTTTTAACATAGTCCGAGCCGTTATCTTGGATGAATTATAGTAGGATAATTATAACGCTAGCGCGTCCTCGGATAATCTGCACTATTGTCCTCTAAACTATGACAATATTCCTATAATATAAGCTTGAGAAATCTACGAATCCAAATTGTGAACCATAGGAATCTCCTTAAGGCCATTTTCACTGAGAACGCGAAGATAAACGGTGAAGTGCTCCTACCTCAATTGTATCACATAGCAAATTAGACGGCCTTAATCATGCAATTAAGGCCGTCTAATTTGGAACTGGAGATATATAGATGATTTTCATAGAAAAAATGACACGTGAAATATCGGCTGACAACCCTACTTGATTAGTAACAATGACGAGCTATGCCCGCAAACACATTGAACGAAGTAAATGAGAAGGCGCAAGTTTTCCCGAAGCATAATCGCGATGAAATGAAGTCTGAAGTATTCTTCAATTTGTTTATCAACGTAGAAGTTTCAAAGTTACTAAACCAGTCATTGTACTGCTGTATAATGCCATTCCTCCTTTCTCACGGATCATTTTGTTAACTTCTGTAAACAAATCATGGATTTCCAACTTCTGAACCGTTTTGTTATTTTTCAACCATTTCATGACAGTAAAACGACTCTCATCAAGTGGCAGAATTGAATAATTGATGAAGATATCCGCATCTACAGGTATTATCTTTTCCACAGTTGGACCCTCCGAACTCTTATGGAATTGTGTGACATCTGCGTATGTGTGTATGATGAAGATTTTCGGCTTTCCTCTCAATTTTTCGCACTTATCTCCCTTGAAAGGCTCAATAAGTTCATCGAGAGTAAAATTGTCGTCTTCCAAACAAATTGTTCCATCGTCTCCTTGAATTCCCATCATAAAAACAATCAAACAGTCGCGATTCTCCAGAGATTGATCCTTTGATAATTTCTTGACATATTTCTTGAAAATAGGAATGCTGTCATTCGATGAATTATCACTTTTGGAAATATTGGAAATCTTTTCAACCGATTGAAACGAAGAGTCATTTATCCACTCGGTCAATTCGCCGATATCTTCTTTCAGCAACTTTTGAGCTTTCTGGGCATCTTCGTCAAATTCATTTCGCCATTTCATGTGCAGACGAGATGAATCATTGAAGAAAACACACACTTTCGGATTCTTATATTGATTGAGATTTGAGACAAGTTCATCCACCATCGTCATGCTTGCAGAAAATGAGTCTCACAGATAGGAAGTAGGACACACTATTAGTATGGCGCCAAGCGCAGAGGTGTAATGATAATAGAAGTAAATGAAGAATCAGGATGTTCCGACAGTTAGCAATCTTTTATGTATGCTGGCTGATGGCTGGCGTGAATTTCACGATACAATTGCTACTGTGTCATTGGTAAATACATGCCACTCATGCAGAAGTGACAACTTACCACTGACTAGGATAATGAATAGAAACACGAAGCGACTTCATTTTCCCGACACGTACACAGTCTATCCAATATCCTAGTCAGTGCAACTTAGCCAGGATTATAGAAAAACTACCTGCTCTCATCAACATGTGAAGTCGGTAAACAAATCATAAATGTCTCTCACCAGAAAATACTGGGCCAAGAAGTTGGCGGATAGTATTAGAGTCGTAGCAATAACTCATTGATAAAAGCGATCATAATTAGAAGCTCATATGATGGTAGGTAAATACTGACACCATTTCCACTTATAGTAATCACGCAGCACGTGCGGTTTCTGATACAGGTGTTTATTCAGTCTTTTCGTAATTACAGCTCGATAAAATTGCATCTCCTTCCATGGCAAGTTTGCAATTAAACGCTTTGTAGTTATAGATGAACGTTCCTTTTATGAATATGAACACCTTCATGATTGCCAGTTTATGCTTTAATCCCAACTTATTTGCTAGAGTCAATGAATCAATTGTGTTCGCAATTCATTTTAAATAAGCCACAGGTAACTTGAACTACCTTTTTAGACCGATCAGTTGGAAGACCATTGCGTGCTCTGCGACGGAATCTGGCTGATCCAGTTCCACATAAATAAAACCGAGCGCAAAGTTAAGGTGAATATACAGTTTCAAGGACATTCCTGTTAAATTGAATATGTTTCTGCTCTGACTGTTACTGCTTCTCCATTTCTTCCTTAGTTTCGGTTGCTGAGTCGATCGATAAACGTAATGACCGCGGTCAGTAAAATGTCAGTAAATTTCTAACTCAGTGTTGCGCAGTTATAATCACTGCCAACGAAGTGAGCAGCACATAAAGTTTTTAACGGGGATGAAGTTCTTTCTTTTTATGTTACTCAACCAAGTTTTGAGAAGATCGAAATTACTACGCGGAAGCGAATGAAGTGATAAAAGTTGAAACATTTGTCGCTCGATTTTCACAGGGCAGTCATCGCAGCCATCCAAATTTCAGTCAAGAATAAAATTATCAGTTATTATTTACTTCAAACACAGGACTCATCAGCCTTGCATCTGTGAACATAGAAGATGTTGTCAAAGCATGCTAATTATCAAAAATTTGGTACTTCAATGATGAGAGTAAGATGTGGACGTCACATTCTGGTTTTATCAGCACTCTCTCGACCAGTTAAATGCTTGAGGTGCATTTGAATGCATTTGTTAATCTAGCAATTTAACAAAATATTCACGAATCATTTAACAAATATATTCCCTAATCCTAAGTCTGTGGGAGTTGCACAGGATGACGCCTCTCTCCCAGACAAGCGAGAGCGAATATGGGGACGTGTAGCCGTTAATCCTTTAACAACGATAAGAAATTGGAAATATTTTTTCATGTGGATGTTAAAGCAGTAAGATAGCATAATGCTCTTATGTATTCATATTGTTATACATTTACTAAATGTCCGAAATCTGTAGACTGATTCAATCGTCGCTAAGGGTAAAAATTTAGATTTTTTTCATGAATATTTTTTTCCTACTACGTTGAATCAGTAGATGTCATCAAACGTTTTATTTATCCAACTTTTGTACAATGTATATTCTGTATCGAGCAATATATGAACACATCATTTTCATAACTTTCCATCATTCGTGAATATGATAGTCTCGAAAGCAATTTCTTTCAACAAACATAAGGGCACATGCTATTCAACGCTATGACCGACTTTATTAGAACATCGGGCATTGTGTCTACCACCTGCTGGTACGTTGCAGAAGGTAACCCAATCTCCGATAACCTCCAAATCTTTCAAAGTGATCAAAATATTCGTGCTGTTTACGCTCTTTATGTTCTGAGATATTAACCCTGATGAAATGAATTCAATTACTGATGTTCAGACGTGTAATCCGATGTTGAGAATGTGGCAGAATATCTTGCAAATAAAATTGAAATGAAGGATTTACCCTCTGATGGTGATGAAAACATTTTTAAAGTTTTACAACATTTGCATTAAATGTTTCGAAATTTTTGAGGAAGCATTTTCAGATGAGCAATTAAAATCCCAGCTCTTTCAGTCTTGAAATTCAAGCTTCAAAATTGGGAAAACTGTTTTGAAAACCTCTTGGATGGTGTTCTTCATTTGAATTACAATTTTGGCAGAAATGCCTGCACAATTGGTCACTGCTTGCGCATTATTGCTCAATTTAGTAGTCTAAGATTTTGTAACACAATAATGAAAAGATCTGCGGCACCAGAAGTATGACTTTTCATCACCAACATTTCAATCTGAAACGAACTTTCAATGCAAATAGCAATGCAGATAGAAAAATAAATAGATAATCTAATTTATAACTTCTATCAATCTAGGCCTCATCCATTTCTTCCGATTAATCTCATTTTTTCTGCTTATGCGCATGAATATTATGCTGCAAGTAAACATCGCTATACAATTACCTTTATTTTCATTAATCGCCAATTGTGCACTTGCAGCTTTGAGCTAACAGTGCATGTGTTACATATCTAGGAGTCCATGATTAAGCCATAGATTTACAGAGATATGTAGACAAGATATCCATGAAATGAATATCTATGGCACAGAAGTACTGGTGATAAATATTTATTTGAAGGCATAGAAGTGGATAATAGTACACTAGAATGGAAGTTTGATATCTTGCCTATGTGTAATTATGGCACATGGAAAAATCCATGGTTTGTAGATCTGCTTTGATCTAAAGCATCGTATCATAGTCAAACTATCTGCCAAGTTGGTTGTGGAAGCTGTTGACAGCAAATTACAGGATTTTCTTGAATAGAATTTTAAGTGAGATGGCAGCATTGTTTCATGTGAAATAGCCTACTATTCCATGGATTAATATAGTGTGTCTATTTGTAGCAGTCATTGACAACTATTTTCCAATTTTTCAACACTGGAATACGAATTGAAATTTGGTTCTCAGAGTCATAATCGAAAGCAGTCGGTGTACTGGTTGTAAGAACATTTCAAGAATTCAAAGATAGAAATTCTAACTATTGGATAATTTCTCCTTCTAGCGGTTAAAAAAAAGCGCTCTTCTGGAATAAACACATTGAAAGCTTCTTTACCGACAGTCATTTCTCAGATAAATGAAATGCCGTTGGAACTTTTCAATTAATCATTGAATGACTTATGTGATACCGGTATAGTGTGATGATATTTTGGAAGCTCATATTCAAAAGCATGCAAAGGTTTTGAAAATTGTTCAAATATTTTTTTTCCAAAAAAATGAATACTCTGAGATTTCTTGGCCTCTGATTTCAAGCTGGACCAATGCATGTTCTGTAAATCGACATTACAAGTTGCATATGTGTCTGATTATACTCTTGATTGATTATAGGAGCGATATTTCAAAATGATGAACGTACAGAACGTTTTAAAGGATTTCCTTCTTTGTCATCCTGTCGCTGCAGTATTTTGTAGATTCACTATTGCTTTTGTGTACATGATCTTTGGACAAGGGGCAACAATCCAGATCACAAATTGACTTGGTAATTAAAAATGCCAACCAGAAAACAAGAAAGCCAGTTCGCAAAATTTGGTTTTTGCCCCAACTAAGCTCCCCCGGAGTGTGCCATAATTTTCATGCAATTTCCATTCTACATGTAGGACTTTCTATGGCATTATTAATTTCTATGTCCCGCAGCTATGGTGTACAGCTGCTAACAGATAGCTAAGGGAGGAATAGTTATTTACACAACAAGTGCAAAGTATCCAGCTTTATTGCATTTTTTGAGATCAACATGTCTATGCACGGGCCCGAAGGGCGAGAGCATAGTTTGTTGATCGAGAAAAATGCAATTAAGCTGGATATCTTTGCACGAGTTCTGTAAGTAACTTTATATTTCACAGAACTACCGGAATCTATGATCATGATCCTTAACATGATTTGAAAATCAAACCAAAGCAATTTTGAAATCAGATAGCCTGCTTCTCTGTCCATTGTAGATGCATTTCTATGCAAATTCTATGTATGATTTTCGTTGTAGAGGATGAAAAACTTTCTATGTGCTAATGTATTTCAATGAAGGAGTGCAATAAAGACTGTTAATTGCACTCTTTGGAAAGCATAAACTATATTATGGAAGCAATAATCATAGAGATTATAGCACTGTGAAATATAAACGTTTATTTCCTCTCGAAAGAATGTAGCTTCTCATTTTGTGATTTACAGATGTCTATTGCTCATTATGAAATTGATGGCCATGCCGCGAAATCTATGAATGAAATCCGTGGGACTGAAAAGTTGATTTTTCCGGAATCGCATGCTGAATTTTGTAAGAATCGTGTGCTCGCTAACATATCTATCGTAAAATTATTCCACATCTTGAATAAGTCATTACGCGTAATGCTGCTCAATTATCTTCACACGAGTACAAAATATATCATCAAAGTGCGAATATTCGTCTAATTACCTGACAGAAGATCCATTTGGATAGAAATTGATGGAAATCAGCATCGTTGTACTTCAAAAATCAAGAAATCGAATGATGTGTAACAGTCTAGGTTGGACAGCTGCCAGTCTTAATTAGCAGGTTGCAGGGCCGGCTTAGTTCCGGCCTGCTGTTACTACAACGGCCGCCAGGCCGACTGACTCTTTCTGCCTGCGGACCCGGCCCTGACCGGTTCCAAATCTGGCAGTTAATACAACTGAGACTAATGCCGCACGCCTCAATTCGCCGTAGGAGAGGAGTTTGATGACACACACTGTTGTGTGACATGAATAGCACTCACGAGATTCGCTCACAATCGTTCTAGAAAGTACTTTTCTTCAATTCATTTGCCTTTCGTCATGCCTCGTCTGTATACTTCACAGAAAGCTTCTCCTGAATCTAAACTCGAGCAACTCGTCACCGACCGAAGAATTTTTTATCTTCTAGAAATAATGACAGCTCGAAAAACAGTTCTCTATCAGAATTTGAAAATAGTGAAGACTTCGAAGACAATGAAAGCATGCCAGTCATCAGTCTTCGTCTTATGCCTCCGATAAGAGTTGGACAGACGCTGAATTTCGAGATAGGAAATATGCAGCATTTTATGCATTATAATGCTATCATAATGATATGTAGATAAAAACCCGATGACTTTTTTCTGAAGGCTCAAATGGACATAATTATTAATCACAAGGTCCACCACTGCAGCGGGTGAATGACAAGCTTATTTCCATGGGTCAAAAGAGACAGCCAGACACGTGACATTGTGTGCATAGAAATATGTACTCGTTAACTCTATTGATCGCAGGGACAGCCAGACATCTATAGATCGCGCTGACATCGTTTTCATTGCAAATAAGCTGTCAATTGATAATTGTATAAGTTGCATTCAAATGTTTGCTAAATATCTACGTCGCAAGACAACAATAAGACCGATGCGATTATGAATACGAATCCTAGATATCTACACTGAATTGACCATCGCTGTTGCAATAACCAATAAAAACCAATTGTTCGTCGATAATAACAAGTGATTGAACAATAATAGTTGAATAAGTTTTTCGATTGATTATAATCATTTGATTGTGCCTGCTATGAATAGTAATCACGGATACAAGCAGTTGCATCACGAAATAGACAAATCACTCCATACCCGGTGAAAAAAAATGTCGGGATCTGACGGTCAATTGTCGGTAAATTGTCGGCCCGACAGTTTACCGACAAATTACCGACAGATCCCGACAGTTTTTTTTCACCGGGTATGGAGCAAACTAGCATATATACGAACTAGCGCAACGAGTCGGGGTACAACTATGATAGTGTGGTCCCTCGACAGTACAACTATGATAGTGTGGTCCGTCGACGGTACAACTATTATAGTGTGGTCCCTCGCCGGTACAGCTATGATAGTGTGGTCCCTCGCCGGTACAACTATTATAGTGTGGTCCCTCGACGGTACAACTATTATAGTGTGGTCCCTCGCCGGTACAACTATTATAGTGTGGTCCCTCGCAGGTACAACTATTATAGTGTGGTCCCTCGCCGGTACAACTATTATAGTGTGGTCCCTCGACGGTACAGTTATTATAGTGTGGTCCGTCGACGGTACAACTATGATAGTGTGGTCCCTCGCCGGTACAACTCTGATAGTGTGGTCCCTCGCCGGTACAACTATGATAGTGTGGTCCCTCGACGGTACAGCTCTGATAGTGTGGTCCCTCGCCGGTACAACTATGATAGTGTGGTCCCTCGACGGTACAGCTATGATAGTGTGGTCCCTCGACGGTACAGCTATTATAGTGTGGTCCCTCGACGGTACTACTATCATAGTGTGGTCCCTCGACGGTACAGCTATTATAGTGTGGTCCCTCGACGGTACAACTATGATAGTGCGGTACCTCGACGGTGCAACTATGATAGTGTGGTCCCTCGACGGTACAGCTATTATAGTATGGTCCCTCGACGGTACAACTATGATAGTGTGGTCCCTCGACGGTACAGCTATGATAGTGTGGTCCCTCGACGGTACAAATATGATAGTGTGGTCCCTCGCCGGTACAGCTATTATAGTGTGGTCCCTCGACGGTACAGTTATTATAGTGTGGTCCGTCGACGGTACAACTATTATAGTGTGGTCCCTCGACGGTACAACTCTGATAGTGTGGTCCGTCGACGGTACAACTCTGATAGTGTGGTCCCTCGACGGTACAACTCTGATAGTGTGGTCCCTCGACGGTACAACTCTGATAGTGTGGTCCCTCGCCGGTACAACTATGATAGTGTGGTCCCTCGACGGTACTACTATGATAGTGTGGTCCCTCGCCGGTACAACTCTGATAGTGTGGTCCCTCGCCGGTACAACTCTGATAGTGTGGTCCCTCGCCGGTACAACTCTGATAGTGTGGTCCCTCGACGGTACAGCTATGATAGTGTGGTCCCTCGCCGGTACAGCTATTATAGTATGGTCCCTCGACGCAACAACTATGATAGTGTGGTCCCTCGCCGGTACAACTCTGATAGTGTGGTCCCTCGCCGGTACAACTCTGATAGTGTGGTCCCTCGCCGGTACAACTATTATAGTGTGGTCCCTCGCCGGTACAATTATTATAGTGTGGTCCCTCGACGGTACAACTATGATAGTGTGGTCCCTCGCCGGTACAACTATTATAGTGTGGTCCCTCGACGGTACAACTATTATAGTGTGGTCCCTCGCCGGTACAACTCTGATAGTGTGGTCCCTCGCCGGTACAACTCTGATAGTGTGGTCCCTCGACGGTACAACTATGATAGTGTGGTCCCTCGCCGGTACAACTATGATAGTGTGGTCCCTCGACGGTACAACTCTGATAGTGTGGTCCCTCGCCGGTACAGCTATTATAGTGTGGTCCCTCGACGGTACAGCTATGATAGTGTGGTCCCTCGCCGGTACAAATATGATAGTGTGGTCCCTCGCCGGTACAGCTATTATAGTGTGGTCCCTCGACGGTACAGCTATGATAGTGTGGTCCCTCGACGGTACAACTATGATAGTGTGGTCCCTCGACGGTACAGTTATTATAGTGTGGTCCCTCGACGATACAACTATGATAGTGTGGTCCCTCGACGGTACAGCTATGATAGTGTGGTCCCTCGACGGTACAAATATGATAGTGTGGTCCCTCGCCGGTACAGCTATTATAGTGTGGTCCCTCGACGGTACAACTATGATAGTGTGGTCCCTCGACGGTACAGCTATGATAGTGTGGTCCCTCGACGGTACAGCTATTATAGTGTGGTCCCTCGACGGTACAACTCTGATAGTGTGGTCCCTCACCGGTACAACTCTGATAGTGTGGTCCCTCGCCGGTACAACTCTGATAGTGTGGTCCCTCGCCGGTACAACTATGATAGTGTGGTCCGTCGACGGTACAACTCTGATAGTGTGGTCCCTCGCCGGTACAACTATTATAGTGTGGTCCCTCGCCGGTACAACTCTGATAGTGTGGTCCCTCGCCGGTACAACTCTGATAGTGTGGTCCCTCGCCGGTACAACTATGATAGTGTGGTCCGTCGATGGTACAACTATTATAGTGTGGTCCCTCGCCGGTACAACTATGATAGTGTGGTCCCTCGCCGGTACAACTATTATAGTGTGGTCCCTCGCCGGTACAACTATGATAGTGTGGTCCCTCGCCGATACAACTATGATAGTGTGGTCCCTCGCCGGTACAACTATGATAGTGTGGTCCCTCGACGGTACAACTCTGATAGTGTGGTCCCTCGCCGGTACAACTATTATAGTGTGGTCCGTCGACGGTACAACTATTATAGTGTGGTCCCTCGCCGGTACAACTATGATAGTGTGGTCCCTCGCCGGTACAACTATTATAGTGTGGTCCGTCGACGGTACAACTATTATAGTGTGGTCCCTCGCCGGTACAACTCTGATAGTGTGGTCCCTCGCCGGTACAACTATGATAGTGTGGTCCCTCGACGGTACAGCTCTGATAGTGTGGTCCCTCGCCGGTACAACTATGATAGTGTGGTCCCTCGACGGTACAGCTATGATAGTGTGGTCCCTCGACGGTACAGCTATTACAGTGTGGTCCCTCGACGGTACTACTATGATAGTGTGGTCCCTCGACGGTACAGCTATTATAGTGTGGTCCCTCGACGGTACAACTATGATAGTGCGGTACCTCGCCGGTGCAACTATGATAGTGTGGTCCCTCGACGGTACAGCTATTATAGTATGGTCCCTCGACGGTACAACTATGATAGTGTGGTCCCTCGCCGGTACTACTATGATAGTGTGGTCCCTCGCCGGTACAACTCTGATAGTGTGGTCCCTCGCCGGTACAGCTATTATAGTGTGGTCCCTCGCCGGTACAACTCTGATAGTGTGGTCCCTCGCCGGTACAACTCTGATAGTGTGGTCCCTCGCCGGTACAGCTATGATAGTGTGGTCCCTCGCCGGTACAACTATGATAGTGTGGTCCCTCGCCGGTACAACTCTGATAGTGTGGTCCCTCGCCGGTACAACTCTGATAGTGTGGTCCCTCGCCGGTACAACTATTATAGTGTGGTCCCTCGCCGGTACAACTATTATAGTGTGGTCCCTCGACGGTACAACTATGATAGTGTGGTCCCTCGCCGGTACAACTATGATAGTGTGGTCCCTCGCCGGTACAACTATTATAGTGTGGTCCCTCGACGGTACAACTATTATAGTGTGGTCCCTCGCCGGTACAACTCTGATAGTGTGGTCCCTCGCCGGTACAACTCTGATAGTGTGGTCCCTCGACGGTACAACTATGATAGTGTGGTCCCTCGCCGGTACAACTATGATAGTGTGGTCCCTCGACGGTACAACTCTGATAGTGTGGTCCCTCGCCGGTACAGCTATTATAGTGTGTTCCCTCGCCGGTACAACTCTGATAGTGTGGTCCCTCGCTGGTACAACTCTGATAGTGTGGTCCCTCGCCGGTACAACTATTATAGTGTGGTCCCTCGACGGTACAGCTATTATAGTATGGTCCCTGGACGGTACAACTATGATAGTGTGGTCCCTCGCCGGTACAACTCTGATAGTGTGGTCCCTCGACGGTACAACTATGATAGTGTGGTCCCTCGACGGTACAGCTATGATAGTGTGGTCCCTCGACGGTACAACTATGATAGTGTGGTCCCTCGACGGTACAGTTATTATAGTGTGGTCCCTCGACGATACAACTATGATAGTGTGGTCCCTCGACGGTACAGCTATGATAGTGTGGTCCCTCGACGGTACAAATATGATAGTGTGGTCCCTCGACGGTACAGCTATGATAGTGTGGTCCCTCGACGGTACAGCTATTATAGTGTGGTCCCTCGACGGTACAACTCTGATAGTGTGGTCCCTCGCCGGTACAACTATTATAGTGTGGTCCCTCGCCGGTACAACTCTGATAGTGTGGTCCCTCGCCGGTACAACTATGATAGTGTGGTCCCTGGACGGTACAACTCTGATAGTCTGGTCCCTCGCCGGTACAACTATTATAGTGTGGTCCCTCGCAGGTACAACTATTATAGTGTGGTCCCTCGCCGGTACAACTATTATAGTGTGGTCCCTCGACGGTACAGTTATTATAGTGTGGTCCGTCGACGGTACAACTATTATAGTGTGGTCCCTCGCCGGTACAACTATTATAGTGTGGTCCCTCGCCGGTACAACTATGATAGTGTGGTCCCTCGCCGGTACAACTCTGATAGTGTGGTCCCTCGCCGGTACAACTATGATAGTGTGGTCCCTCGACGGTACAACTCTGATAGTGTGGTCCCTCGCCGGTACAACTATTATAGTGTGGTCCCTCGACGGTACAACTATTATAGTGTGGTCCCTGGCCGGTACAACTATGATAGTGTGGTCCCTCGCCGGTACAACTATTATAGTGTGGTCCCTCGCCGGTACAACTATGATAGTGTGGTCCCTCGCCGGTACAACTATGATAGTATGGTCCCTCGCCGGTACAACTATTATAGTGTGGTCCCTCGCCGGTACAACTCTGATAGTGTGGTCCCTCGACGGTACAACTCTGATAGTGTGGTCCGTCGACGGTACAACTCTGATAGTGTGGTCCCTCGACGGTACAACTCTGATAGTGTGGTCCCTCGCCGGTACAACTATTATAGTGTGGTCCCTCGCCGGTACAACTATGATAGTGTGGTCCCTCGCCGGTACAACTCTGATAGTGTGGTCCCTCGCCGGTACAACTATGATAGTGTGGTCCCTCGACGGTACAACTCTGATAGTGTGGTCCCTCGCCGGTACAACTATTATAGTGTGGTCCCTCGACGGTACAACTATTATAGTGTGGTCCCTCGCCGGTACAACTATGATAGTGTGGTCCCTCGCTGGTACAACTATTATAGTGTGGTCCCTCGCCGGTACAACTCTGATAGTGTGGTCCCTCGCCGGTACAACTATGATAGTGTGGTCCCTCGCCGGTACAACTATTATAGTGTGGTCCCTCGCCGGTACAACTCTGATAGTGTGGTCCCTCGACGGTACAACTCTGATAGTGTGGTCCGTCGACGGTACAACTCTGATAGTGTGGTCCCTCGACGGTACAACTCTGATAGTGTGGTCCCTCGCCGGTACAACTATTATAGTGTGGTCCCTCGCCGGTACAACTATGATAGTGTGGTCCCTCATATACTGCCGACATTACAGGGCTCGTAGTAAACGTGTAACCCCTCTTGCACTTCGTCATCGTTGTTATTCGTCATCATTGCCATGGCAACGCACCCGGTGTGCTGAATGTCGCACGCTTGGCGAGCAGCCACTTTTTCGCCGACCATGAAGTTGATTGACGCCGCTTCCCTATGTGTTGACGAGGCTACCGTAAATGACTTTCTTCGCCATCATGGTATCATAAGAGCTGATCCTTCAGTATGTCAGATGGAGTATTGCACTCGTACGATGACCTGTGTCAAGACTGGCAGGAGTGTGTATTTTAACATGGATGAATGTGTATTTTAGATGTCGGGACCACAGGAATTTTATGGACCACACTATCATAGTTGTACCCGAGTCGGAAGGTCCGGAGCACTTTGTAATTTTTCACCATCCTATAATTTTCGCTCTGATTACAGGTGAGTGTCAATGATAATAAGTATGTCTTTGATATCAATCTTGTACATGAACGTACCTACTGTAATAATATTTGATAAATTCATTACGTGTTCTCCGGACCTTCAGATATGACTCGTCAATTAACTCACAAAATGATAGTTCTGATTGAGTGTGACTGATCAACTAAATTGATAAATAGAAACCAGTATATGTCAGATCGATGACTTGACTTACATATAATGTTTAAAGATGAGTTTTCTTGTCTTGTGAAATGTCATGCTGTTTGCATTATCTATTATTCACAATAAATGTAATTGTCGCACTGAATTTGACTCTGCTTGTATAGTTGCATCCAAGTCAATGATACTTTCATGAATCAGATTAAAGAATTTATGTTATTCAGTTAAATTTCAGAATATGCCGTGAATGTCTCCTCTCCGCTAAAGTTCGAACGACCGCTTCATCATAACCATATTATGTTTACCATTTTATCATTATCCATTTTATCATCATCTTGATTAACATTGTAATGTTTTGCCTCAATGGCTAATAAACGTCTGATTTCTGGCTGCCGTATTCGCGGTAACCACAGACCTCGACAAAGACGACCTCGACCTCGACAATAATCTAAATGATTGGGAAACGCATGCGGACAAACTTACTCTTCATCAGGACAATGCTTCGCGAACTATCTCACAAAACACAGTTTCCGTGGAATACTTGACTTGATCTGTTGCCTTCCGGGGCTTCACATGTTTATACCTCCAAAGTCAAAGCAATATTTTTCATAAATTTGAAAAAAAGATGTTCCTTTCGTAACTTTAAAAATATAAAATGCCACAAGTAGGTTCTTCATTTTATTTCCACGAGATCTTTCGTCCAGTTCTCTTCATGGTGGATACACTGGAAATGAACACATGATACACACTGCTATTGACTGTTAACACGATTCAAAGACATTCTGCACACAACGTGACACAATTTGCGGACGGAAGGTGGTGGAATAGATATCTACAACTCAAGGTGCAATTAAGACCAAATGAATTTTACAAAAAGCAGTAATTGCGACAGCTAGAAAATACGAAATCAAATGAAGTTATATTAAAAACATTAAGGAAAAGGAAAAGTATACTAAGTATGTACAAATAAAACAAGAAAAAAAGCAAAAGACAGGTAAATAGTAAATAAAAAATAAATAAATAAGGCAAAGAAGGCAAAGAAAATGCCCCTTTTCTAAATTATGTCAAAGGTTCCGTTCCCATTTTCACAAACAGATGCAAAGTCAATATCATGTCATTTTACTTCAATTTATAGCGCTAACCGCATCATAAATTAATGTAGAACCTCATGCTCTTGTCAAAAAAGCAATTGATATTCTATGTTACCGAATTCATGCTTATCAGTAGTAAAATCGAATTGGATTTATTCTCAATAGAGAGATTACTGACTTTGTTTGCGATCATTTTGATTGAGTTTACAATGCACGCGAATTAACAGTATATTCACATAGTAGTGACATGTGTGATGTGCGTGATGCGTGATGTGCCACATATGAAACAAGATTTTTGTCAGTTCCAACTCGTTTGGTAAATCTCCCTTGAAAAAAATCATAAGCTGCTGGTTATCTTTTATATTGTTCCGTTCCTGTAGCCAACAGATGATGGCCCAGAAAACAAAAGCATGGTGAACGCTGAGCTTTCGCGAGACCACTCGCATCGTCTGAGCGTTGTAAAATTAACCATTGAAATCATGAGAGTGGACAACTTCACTACCAACGGGTTATTTCATACTTTCTGTGGAGATCAGGTCGGTGAATATCAATCATTTGGCCCTCAGCGATTCTAGTCTCAACAGGCGTGTTACAATGTGTCAATATCTTTACCTGAAAATCGTTGATTGTCAAGGAATTATTGTGATCATTCTTAGAATGATCAGACAGGGCACTATTGTTATTATTCATTCTGAGACTGTATTCATGTTCGCGATATCTAGCTTGGAATTGTCTGCAACTTTGACCAATGTATTTCTTGTTGCAGAAATTACAGACAAAAGAGTAAACAATAAATTTGTCTTCACACATGTAGTCATCTGGCATATGTTCGCAAATAGTACAATTTATATGTTTATTTCTCTTATTTTTGCAATCGAAACTTTGATATAGATCGCTGCAGTCAATTTAAACAAAAATTTGACCTTACAATGCTGTAATTATAACGGATGTTTTCAAGGTATTGGGGCTCTTCAATAACTAAAATTCTGCCGGCAGAATATGAAACCGATTTAATTTTCTGCAATTCTTTTATTAATTTAGATTTAGTTTAAACTATTCTGCTTTAAATAGTTTTTGAACGACAGTAATACCAAAACCGACTGAAAATTCTGCCGATTTATTCTATGGAAACTCGTCACGCGCCAAATTCAATTTTTTTGGAAACTTTTAGCAAATTGCCTGTAGTTAATTGAAACATATAAGAATTCAATCATGCCAACATTCTATTTTTCGATGCTATTCAATGGTGATGATATCCACTTCTGCATATTAGCAGCAAATTTTGAAATCGCAAATGAAGCCGCCAGGACAGGTATGTGAGCTTTATGGCGGGAGTAGCAGAAATGTATCGTATCTGAAATTAAATGGCGCACTCATTAAGCAATTTCAAAGTTTCGGTAGATTGAGTTGAATCAACCGGATTGCGATGGAACTATCCTGATTCCGATTGAATAAAAAGACATTTTCTGTTCAACCAACCGAAATTTTGAAATCTATCCTAGAAACGCGGTTGTTTGGGTGGTTCAACCCCAATACGGTAGTTACAACCAGAGTCCGGTAGGAAGATGATAAACAATCAGAATCTGGTTGGTTCATCGAGCGTATCGGGTTGAATGAACGCAGGTTTTTCGTATCTCCGCAATGCATTATTTGTTCAACGAGCAGGTCGTTGGAAAGTCGATTAACCGTGTCAGGTTTCAAAGTCTCGGTTCGGTTGAAATCAGTTGAGGAAATGAAGCCGTTTTTCTTGCTGGAGCCGGTGTAATCCAATCCTCGAGAACTAGATCGGCACCATATAAACGCGCTCAAGCTCAAAGTGGATCAGAACATGATAACAAACCAACTTTTCTCCTGTCACGAAGTGAATTGGAAGTTAGGAAATGAATTTCATGGCGAAAGAATTGTGGACCATCGTGGTTGTCTTCTGGCAACAAGTCAGATGATGGTGAACAATATTGTGGAGTTTTTGTCTGGAGGTGGATACTTTCGTCAGTTGGGGCGATCAGCTGGAATTGCGACATCAACTGCCCATTTACATACTCATTTGGTATCCGAGTGGATGGCATCAATCGCAAGGATATGTTTCTTTACCAAACTCTGATCAATTATCGAATTTGCAAACTGGAGAGATCGGTCGGCAAGTGGTGGGTTTGTTAGATGGATTCATCCTTCATGGATTCATACTGCTGCAAAAACTGTATAAAAAGTTTGTATCCTTGAGAACTGGACAATTTTTCACAATCCTCCCAAAACATAACTATTAACATGCGACACAGAACACGCAAACCGACACACAAACAAACAAAGAACTCGAAAAAGAAAGAAGACAGCAAGCCGAAAAAAGAGATCTCATGCAGACGATCAACAAATTTCAAACCGAAATGAAAGAACAAGATGAACAAATTCGAACTTTGAAAGTGAAACAACAGAATATTGATCGAAAAGATGAAGAAATTAGATCACTGACACGAGAATTAAAAGAAAAAGAAAGTGAATTACTACGCAATGACCAAGAAATTGAACAATTAAAGATAAATGCAAGAAAACTGGAAAGGAAGATTTTCCTTTTGAATGATGGAAGCAGCGATCGTGAAAGTGAGGAAGAAATTGACTTGAAGAACGATGTCCATGAAATATTGAAGAAAATGAAAGTCATGGAGAGAGAAATACAGAAAGATTCTGAATTTATATGGCAGCAACAGCGAGAGCTTCAACAAGAGTAAACAGAGTAATTGCAACAGAGTAATAATAACCTGTTTTCACTGTGGTAAAAGAGGTCATCACATCAGAAATCGTCATCACGCGTCATAGAATCGATGACAAAGATATACCAGCTACAATTGCAACAGCCAAAACAGAAACAGAAAAACCAAAGATGAAATTGTTATCAGAACAATAACAGAAGAAGATATGAAAATGAAAGAAGCTTCGAAAATGAAAGAAGTGAAGAAAATAGACGATACGACTTTGAAAGAGAGAGAAGAATGCAAGATCTTTGCGGTGCTGGTGCAAATGGACGCAGGCAACATACATCAACACGCATCCTACAAACAGGACAATACACACCAATAAGGTCGTACGTTTAGCACACCCAGTGAAGGAGAGGACGAGGAAAATTAAAGGCATTTCAGTATATAGGGGGCCGCCTACAAAAGGCAATATAAAAAACCTTAAAATTGAAAATATCGCAAATGAAAATGGATCAATTATAATTAATAAGATAAATGGTATGAAATGTGAATACTTATCAGACATATACGAGTATTTGATAATTTGCTATAGAAGCAATAGAGAATCAAAAAATAAATATAAAGATTTTTTCCATTATATCAAAACATATATTCTTGAATACAATATGGAAAACATTATTCTTATTGGAGATTTAAATGGAATCGGTTTAGAAAACGACAATGACAAATATGACTTCCTGAAAAGAAAATCTGAAGACATGACACTAAACAAATATGGTCATGATATACTTACTTTCTGTAATGAAACTAAGTTGATATTATCGGAAGAATCATTCACAGATCAAATTAAAACTAACTTATAACAATGAAATAATGCTATCGAATCCAACGCCTCTAAACAATGAAATATTTCCTTACAAATGGACAAAAGAAAATCGCTTAAAATTCGATAGAATTGAATTGGATAAACAATCTTTAGAACTATCAAATAAATTGAATGTTATTTCTATGAATGCGAAAGAGATATATGAAGAATTATTCATTAACTATTAAAAACAAAGCAAGCAAGACCAAAAAATTTCATAGATCTAAATACTCGGAAAATGTGACAAGGTTGAGTAATTTACAGAAAAGAAGTCATAAGTTACAAGAAAAACAAAGCAAATGAAAATTTGACAAATTTTATGCAGTCAAGAAGAACTCAGCAGAAAGCATTCAGAAAAGAAAAGAGAAATTTGAAGAACGATAGATTAAATGAATTGATATTTGCTAAAGAACATGATGATCATAAAACGTATTGGAGTTTGATAAATTCCAAAACGAAAAAGAAATGTAACACAAGTAATCTAAAATCCATCAATTTCCTAATTGAAATAAAAATATAATGATCAACTTGAACAATCCAATATTCCGAGTAAAAATTAAGTTTTGGAACAACATCCTACTGATTTCAATAAAAATTTTAGATGCTGAAATCACAATCAACGAAATAAATAGCAACTTGATGGAAACTAAAAGCTGTAAATCAAGTGGCCCCGATGAATTGGTATCAGACATGCTTAAAAAATCGGAAGACAATTCATCAATGCTTCAAGTTCTATTCAACCAACTTTTAAATAATAACGATGAAATTCCATTTCCTGAAAGTTGGATCATGCCAGTATATAAAAAGCAGGGATGTGGAGTCCTATCATTTTGATAGGACTCCGACTCCGGGTGGCAAGTATATAAATTAGTTTTTTGAAAAATTAACTCGTAATCTACATCATAGATCATTATAGGCTTATCTGAGCCTGATTTCAGTGATCATTGCTGCATCAAATCAATCATTTTCTATGAAGGTTTACCAACTTTGTACATCACTTGTGCTTCACACGGTTTTTCTACAGTCTCTACCAGGCAGGAAAATCCCCATCCTTCTCCAAAAAATATGACTACACTTTCGATTTTAATAAACGCTTTGGAGGAGCCATCACACACGATTAACGTGAAGGTAAGAGGTAATGTTCTCAAACAAACTAGTATTTCATTTTTGACTCTGATGTGACCTTTGGTGCGTAGGTGTGATCGAGGCTAGGAAGGCTTGTCTTCTTTACTAAATCACCTAGTGAAAAAGACAATCCTTTTTTCACTATCACGGCTCATTCCCTCAACTATTGCAAGCTTTGCATGCACTGCTGTCTCTGTGCTTTTGTTTGACGAAGTCGAAAGTTGACATTAAGACAGTGACAGCTATACACGAGAATAAATAATTTGTCTGTATTATATTTCGGGTCTAGTTATAGGCCGGAGTCCTATCATTTGATGGGACTCCGACTCTAGCGAAAATGATAGGACTCCGGGACTCCGACTCCGAATCCCTGATAAAAAGGGCGAGAAAAATGTTGTAACTAGCTACAGACCCATAAATTTAATTTCAAATCTCGAAAAATTATTCACGAAAATTTTGAATGAAGGATTTAACTTATGGTTAAAGGAGAATAATGTCGTTCATCAATGACAAATAGGGTTTCTGAAAGGAAGTTCAACCATGGGTAATAAATAAATAAAAAATAATAAATGATAAACATACATACTGAAAGAAATTATGCAAACATATAAGAATCATAAACATCCTTTGTGTCTAAGCTTCATAGATTTAGCAAAGGCGTTTGATTCGATTCCAAAAACGATACTTATTAAGAGACTACATGAAGTACTTCCAAACAGCAACTTTCTCCACCCTCTAAAAAGATTGATCACTGAAAAGAAATACAAGATCCTATACAATGGTGTAGACTGTGAAACATTTTACTTACAAAATGGTATACCTCAAGGAGATAGTTTATCTCCAACCCTATTTCCCATATTTATGAATTATTTAGCAAAAAGAAATTTACTTAAAAGCTGAAACCACAAATGCTGCAAGCATAGGTGGTTTCAACATGCCATGTTTGACATATGCAGATGATATTTTATTGATGAATAATGATATAGATGGTATACCGGTACTTGAACAAATAAGATTAGTGGAAAAGTTCTGCAATTCTAATGGTCTGAAAATAAACTACAATAAAACAAATATTATGATGCAAAATGATGCACATGAAAATGAATATATCAATGTCAATTTAAATAATCAAATTAAGCAAATCGAAATAGTAAAGGAATATAAACACCTAGGATTTTGGATCTCGAATAATACCAAGAAGCATACCAATTCCCTTACCAAGAAAGGAAATCAATCCGCTTATTTAACGGCTAAGAAATTGAAGGAATTTTGAGATACCAATGGAACTATAATGAAAAGTACTTTTGAAATGCAAACGCTGTCAAAATTGCAATACGGTGGAGACTTTTGCTTTTATAATAAATTATATGAATTAAACAAAATACAGTTTCAATTTTACAAAAGCTTCTATTATTTGTCAGCTACTACGGCAAACTGCTGTTTAATCGGAGAATTTCTTCTACTTCCTTTCGAATATTATTTTGATAAAGCTGCGATCAATTTTTGGATCAAAATTATTTCTAACAATGATAGCAACTTCATGAAAATCTGCTTTAATCACATTTTGAACAACCTGAATAATACACAATACTCATATGCATGGTGTTGCAGAGTGGATCATAAGGCTACTTACAGCTGAACCTAACATACTTATGGGAAAATGCAGCAAGCTGAAATGTCAATAAAGGAATACAAGAGCATTTCACAGCTGAATGGATAAATGAAGCTAAAAGAAGTCGTAAAGGAACTAACTACAGTACATTCTATAGAGTGAATATATAGGTAGAGTGTCGACTCAAAAAAGTATCTGTAGGCTATACAGTGAAAATTTTTATATCAAAAGATTCGGTTTTTTTGCGGAGATTACGTTCCCGTGGTCCAAAAAATTATTTGAGCAGTTTTGAAAAAATCAAAGTTTTGCCAATTAAAATACCACAGAGATGACTCCCCGTTGTAGGTAGTATAAAGCAAGTTGGATATCAAAGGAATGAATATTTGCTAATAAGCATCCTAACTAAGCGGAAATCAAGCTGATTATCAATGGAATTTCATGCTCCGTATTACAATGGAAGTCTTCATGAAAAAGTCGCGATATTATCCGTACTTTCTTGGCAAATGTCAAGTTTTTAATTCAATTTTCACAGGCTTTATTTTATGATTCACAAAATGTATGTTTCATTTCATGGATCTAAATTGATGTGGATCCATTCACATCCTTCAAAGTTGATTGAAATAATTGTCTTTGATCAATTTGCTCTGCCAGTGGCGGCTGTTGCCTGATCACGCTTAAGAAGATTCTCTTGAGGTTCAGCATGAAAGCAATAGCGTAGGTCATTTGCCAGTTTATCCAACATTACTAAGGCTGTCATGACACGGAGGCAAAGATAATGTATATTATAAAGATGGAAAACTCCCCATTGAACGCATGTTAAAAAAATGGAAATCATTTTTGTTAGTGTATCAAAAAAATACGGTCAGCCATCTTCGTTGAGTAGTAACCTTCTTTTTAAATTTGCGGAATAATTAGAATTGTTACAGAATGCTTCCACTTTTCTGTATTATAAATAAAAACAAGACGTGTTTTACCACTCAAGTGCTCAGCTGTTCGAGGTGTGCATTTTATTTAAACAGATGAACGTTTAAACAAATATATCACAATCAATTAAATACATTAAAGACAACATTCCTCCTTCCTTAATCCGAATCACCCATCTATTGATCCGATCAGTCCATTGATTGAATAGAAGCACTGAAATGAGTCACTCGTCAATACACCGGCACCGAAGAACTATAGGATAGAAAATGCATAATTTGCACGCAATAGTCCATGGGATGATTTCATAAAACACATGACAATCCGATGCACAGAACATAATAGTATAAGCTTTACATTTTACAAAATCAGCTTTATACTTGGTAACAAGAATACCTTTATATGCACGAAATTTACTTCAATCAACGTGATTAACAAATTTACAGATTTGCAATAGATACTATCAAACAACTTTCATGAAATATCAAAATGTTGATCATGCTAATAATTCAAGAAAACATAAAACGATCTACAGGTTTAGCAGTCCGCGTACTACGAGATCGAGCAATACCACACACAGGGTTAGGGCTATCATCTGATACGTCATCATCATTAGTCCTACCTAACTCATCGACTTCATTCCTCAAATTTGCTTGTGGATCTATTATCCCGACCTCTTCACCTGTCACGTCTGCATGACCCTCATCTCTTTCCTCCTCAAAGATAGATTTCTTCGGTTTGACTTGAGATTCGTGACGCCGTACGATTTGTCCATCTTTGCCTTCCAACTCCATCATCTTTCCTCGATGCTGTATAATTTCGCCGAATTGATACTCTTTTTTCAAAGGCAGTTTATAGAATCCTGTATTCTGTAACGTTTTCGTAGGTGTCCTCACGTCTCTTCCTAGCAACATCATTGCCGGAGTGATTCCCGTTGTCGAATGAGGTATATTTCTATAACTCATTAAGAACCTATCGGCTGCCTTTTTCAAATCATGTGCACGATTAACTCTCACATGCTCTTTGAAAGTACGAACCATTCTTTCTGCCAATCCGTTACTACGTGGCGAATACTCCGAAGATGTGAGATGCTGACACCCATTGTTAAACAACCATGCCTCCAGTTCCTTAGCGATCAAGCTCGGTCCATTGTCGGAAACTAGAGTTTCTGGGATTCCAAATCGAGAAAAGATGTTTCGCAAAGAATTCTGTAACGTATTTTCTTTCATATCCTTGGTGATATAAATTTCTGGCCACCTACTGAAAGCGTCCACGAAGACTAAGAATGTCTGACCATTGATTTCTCCAAAATCAATATGAACTCGTTCAAATTGCTTTCTTGCCTCAGGCCAACTACTCCATTGCTTTGCGTTTGATGATTTCGGTTTCAAGGCTGAGCATTCAGGACAATTACCTATCATTTCCTCAATCATTTTTGACATACCTGGCCAATAGAAACTATTTCTTGCATGGCTTTTACACTTTTCGATACCGAAATGATCTCGATGGATTTCCTGAAGCACAATATGTCTCAATTCATCGGGAATGACTAATGCATTTCCTTTATACACGAGACCATCAACAATTGTTAGGTCATTTTTTACGTTCTTGAATTCAATCAAGCGAGAATCAATAACTTTCGGAAAACCAGTATGAATATAATCTTTTAAGGTTGTCCACTTCTCCTCATTCATTATTCGAGTCAATTGCTTTTGGATCTGCGGTAACGGAGTATGCCAAATCATGTTGATACTCATTTCTTTACCTTCAACATTACCACATCTGGACAATAAGTCCGCCAAGTGCATATCTTCAGATCGCGCGCACTCAATATCGAAATCGTAGGCCATTAGGGTGATTGCCCACCTTTGCAATCTAGCTGCCGTAATTGTATTCACACCTTTCTGTTTGTCAAAAATAAAAGTGAGCGGTTTATGATCGGTGATCAATTTGAATTTTCGATTCAAGAGAAATTTTGATAGCTTTTTAATCGACCAGACTATTCCCAAAGCCTCACGCTCTATTTGGCTATATGACTGTTCCGCTTTTGTCAAAATCTTCGACACCGCCATAACTGGATGTCCGCTCTGTTCCAGAATTCCTGCTATTCCTTTCTGGCTAGCATCACATGTAAGAGTAACTGGTTCATCAGGATGGTACGGCCTCAACAATAATGGGCTCAATAAACATTTCTTGATGATATCAATTGCCTTCTTTTCCGCAGCACCCATGCGAAACTGAACATCTTTTTTTAACAAATGGTATAACGGAGCTGTCTTATCCGACAAATTTCGGAAATACTTAGCATAAAACTGCAGACTCCCTAACCAGCTTTGAAGTTCCTTTTTGTCTGATGGGTATTTGGCAACTCGAATTGTTTCAACTGCGGTACGATTTGGTCTAAGACCCTCATGTGTGATAGTGTACCCAAGGAAGTTAATCTCCGTTTTGCTAAACTCGCACTTACTGTGGTTTATAGCAACGTTATGATCCTGCAATCTGGTCAACAACCGATTCAAATTTTCATCATGTTCCGCCGTGTCCTTCCCCATTACTAGAATGTCATCCATATATGAAATGACACCTGAAAGCCCTCTGAGGATTTTCACAAGAACTGATTCAAAGATTCCTGGACTCGCACTAATTCCATACGGCAGTCGCTCATACCTGTAAAGCCCGAACGGAGTGTTAATTGTAGTCAAGTCTTTACTTTTTTCATCCAGTTCCAGCTGCAGATAAGCATGCTCTAAGTCGATATGCGAATAAATTTTGTTACTGCCTAGTCTCATAAACATGTCATTCACATTCAAGTTCTGGACTGGGACTTGTTTAACAAACTTGTTCAATGATACCTTGTAGTCACCGCAAATTCGAACTCTCCTGTTCTTTTCTGTACAACTACAATCGGAGTGGCATTAGAAGCGCTTTCGACCTTTTTGATAATTCCTTCATCTTCCATTTCCTGCAAACGTTTCTGGACATCCTTTTGAAGCCCAAACGGTATCGGCCTAGCCTTGCAGAATGGTAACGTGCAGTCTGGATCAACAGGTATATTAGCCTTAACTTCAGAGATAGGTTTCTTCGCATCTACAACGGTGTTTACGTGGAATGTAACAAACCCCAACCTTTCGCTTGTTTCACAACTTAACAAGGACGGTGATTCGTTATCATCGTGCACAACAAATTCTGCTTCGAAACTTTTCTCCTTATTCTCAATTGTAGCAATAAATCGGCCTACAACAGTCACTGTGAAACCTCCGTATACCTTGATCTTCTCACCTGACGTTTTCCACATTTTACATTTAACGTGTCGTTGCTTCATATACTCCCACGAGTTTCTATTGACTACATTGGTTGTCGTACCTGTATCGATGAGGAACACGCTTTCCACGCCGCCTACTCTACACGTCACACTAACGCCTTTCTTAGAAAAATGGCCATCATTTAACGAAAACAGATACTCATCACTGTCATTATTATGTTCAACTTGCTTTACTGACTGCGTTTGCTTTCCTTGGCTTTATTTTTGGTGTGACAAACAATTGCAAAATGTCCTACCATGTTGCATTTAGTACACTTCTTATTTCTCGCTGGGCAAGATAAATCAGAGCTTCTGTGACCTTGATAGTTACAACGATAACATTTGAATGCATTTTGTGCAAATTTTTTGTCGCCTTTTTTCTGCTGCTGTGTTCGCGAATTATCAGTTTGCGTCCTTAGTGGTTTGACAAAGTTTACCATCGGTTTATCGCTACACGCCTGACCTTCATACGACCTTTCTTGCGACTCTGACACCTCAAATGCTCGCGCTAACATCATAGTCTCTTCCAAAGTGATTTCCCCTTTCTCCAAAACTCTGCGTCTTAACCTCTTATCCCGACATCCGTCAATAAACTGACCCCGGATCTGATCATTTTCATCAACAAAATCGCATTTCGCCGCACTTTGTTTCAACCGAGTTAAAAACTGATCGCAACCTTCCTCCCTCTGCTGAATTAACTTGCGAAATAGATGACGCTCAAACGTTTTACTGGTTTTAGGAATGAAGTGCTGATTAAGCCTATCAACTGCGATCTCTCGTCTCATCTCCTACGGCTGAAAGAGTGTCATAAATATCTTGTACAGTGTCACCTGCTAAATGTAACAACAAAGAAGCTTGTTGCCCTGGGTCTGTTATTGCTCGACCGTCGATCATATATTTAAAACTACGAAGCCATTTTCTCCACCTCTCAGCAATGTTACTATCATGAGATACATCAAATGCTGGCAGTGAACAATTATCAAAGCTTATAGGCTTGCTCATGGTACATCAACGTATTAAAACTTCGCCTTAGCAAAATAAATTTCACTGTTCAGATTAAACTTCCGATTACATAAAATGTCGAGAGTTAGATTCAGAAAGACATAACACTGACAGTTTCACCTCAAAACACAATTCAATTGTACAACTTCACACGATCCGGTAGTTATGCAACCAATTTAACTTATTTCGCCAATAAAATCGACCATAATGAATTAAATCACAAGACTGTCTTTCACTTCGTCTTCTAATTGAATAAAGTAGTTTTTTGTTTTCCTTCGTCGCCAATGTTACAGAATGCTTCCACTTTTCTGTATTATAAATAAAAACAAGACGTGTTTTACCACTCAAGTGCTCAGCTGTTCGAGGTGTGCATTTTATTTAAACAGATGAACGTTTAAACAAATATATCACAATCAATTAAATACATTAAACACAACAAGAATTCCACGTGTTATCACTTCGGTCGCAGTGTTGCAGTCTTTGGCAGCCAATTAACGATTATTTTTAGTTAGTCACACCTCAAAAGCTTGGAGGCAGTTGACAATAAAAAAGGACAGATATTTGATAATATAAAGTATAATATTATAAAATATATTAATGAATTCTTTTTTCAAGGTAATTGCGAAGTTTTCCCAAATAACAAAATTAGATTTTTTTTATTCTCAAAGCAATTATTAGTATCACTTGATAAATATCAATTACTTGCAAGCTGTTTGTATTTTAGGTTTTGCCAGGTCCTAGATAGTCTTTTCAACCCAGTTGACTGTCATCGTTCAAAAGCATGTCCCACTGTGCCGCAGTAAATTGCACGAATTCACATCGGAGCAAGCCGCGTCAAGTGAAAGTTGAGTTTCGATAAATTCCCTGACATAACGAATATTGCTGTTGGATTCAATGAAATTAAATACTTGTAGGTACCAGGTGTTCATGTATTTTTTGTCGATTTGAGTGATTCACTGATAAAGAACATGGTGTAGGTTTGCATTTTAACACCACTTCAGCACTGTAGGCATTTTTGCCGTCTTTAGAATTCTATTCATGTTGCAATTTTTTATATGTTGTGTAGTTTCAAATGATTGTAATATGAAGAGTGCTTTTCAAGCCCCATACCGGTGTCCACTGCTTGCGAAACGATTGTCAAAACACGTTTTAATTCTCTATAGCATCCAAGGCAGAGGTTGTGGTTAGTATATTCAAATTGTAATCCGAGCTGGAATCTGTACATGGGATGCTATTGAGAAGTGAGAGACAGGCGTCAGTTAGCCAGCCTCAACGAACTGGTTATCTTTTTTAGAAAGTCTTATAGTATATCTACGTATGTACTGCAGGCGCGTTGTCAACCTCGAATCTGCCGTGCCTGGTCCTGATTTCGGCGCTCGTTTTCAGGAATTCTAAAAAGAGATGCGCCTGTTGCGCGAAGAATCTGAACGCTCTGTGTAGAGAGTCCAGGTGGTGTACCGGTATCAATGTGAGGGATGTCAGGCTAGGTCTGGTAGCCTTTTCAATATGTCAGTGTTCAGCTTGGAATTCGTCTGTTGCATGTTGTTTGTGTGTGTTCTAACAGCTATTAAGCATGTCTGAAGGTTTCCTCCTGATTTTTGGTTGAAATAGTATCTATGACAGATGCGTGATACCGTGACAGCAGTAACGCAAATGGTCGTGAAACTTTTTTAAAAAAACCGCAAAAATGAGCTTCGAACTGTAATTGAATTTCTCTGATATTGTTTTTTCAAGAATTAATTATCGAAATATATGCTTCATTCATGATTGCTGGTATTCTGTGTCATAATCTCTTTACTGGCGTGGTGTTATCATGACTTTGACATCAAATTAGACGTTTGACACAGTTCAGCATCCTGTTCATCTTTCAGTGCAACGTCCCATTGTTCGCTTTAGTGTCATTGAGATTTCAATACGAAATCGATTGGTAAAATTAATCGTGGCATATGGTCCGGCCTACATATCAGTATCATCAATTTTTGAGAATTAGCTTCACATTCGTATGTTTTAATCATAAATTTGACGTTTGATAGGCATGTTCAATTGGATACGCTGAGTACAAGTCGCCACCCGTTAGAAAATGCTAAAATAATGTTGAAATTATTAACAGATTATTAACGCAGTGATTGACAAGACAAAAGTCATCGTGAGACGAACTTTTATTCACGTGCATCAAGGAGAAAGAAAGCTGAGTGTGACCTCACATCGAACGGCACACGCACTTAATATAGAGAGCGGGAAACATGACCTCGTTACCAATGATACAGGGCAAATGTTCATGACGTGATAAAAATAGTCTTCTGGGAACAAATTGACAGCACGTAATCATAAATCTACTGTAACACAAATGAGTAGGGCGAGACAAAAGTTAATTAAGTTTAAAGCGCAAATTTCAACACTCCTTCTCGCTTTAAAAAAAAAATATCACAACTGCCTCACACCCATACTCGATCTCAAACGTTCAAACTGATCACGAGGTAGACCCTTAGTAAGCCCATCAGCAATCATATCATTACTCGAACAATGAACAACTGAAATATTATTCTCGATAACATGTTCTCTAACAAAATGGTATCTTATCTCTATGTGCTTCGTTCTACCGTGAAACTGGGAATTTTTTGAAATACTTATAGCAGCTTTATTGTCCTCAAAAATAGTCAATGGTTCTTCCCTGTAACCCAAATTGCCATAGATTTGTTTTATCCAAACTGCTTCTTGTGACGCTAACGATAAAGCCATATATTCTGCTTCAGCAGTAGACAACGCAACACAACTTTGCTTTCGACTACACCAACTTATCGCAGCATCACAATCCTTGAATAAATAACCAGAGGTCGATCTCCTATCATCCTGATCACCTCCCCAATCCGCATCGGAACAACCAACAATTGATCCACCTTTCCGATAACATAAGCCATAATCACATGTTCCGACAAGGTAACGGAAAATTCTCTTAACAGCCATCCAGTGTAAATTTGTTGGTTGAGAACAAAACTTCGCAACATTATTCACTGCAAAAGCAATATCAGGTCGTGTACATACAGCTAAAAAGAGTAAGCTTCCTACAGCAGACTGATACAGTTTCTTATCAAAAACGGATTCGTCAACTGCTGCCTTTCTAAGTTTCAGACCTGGTTCCACTGGAGTTGTTACCGGATTTGCATCGTCCATTTTGAATTTTCTCAGTACATGTTTAGTGTATGCAGGTTGTCCTAACCATAACGTATCATCACCTTTCACAATTTTCATACCAAGGAAGTCATGCAATTCATGCAGGTCCTTGACCTCAAATTTGTCAAGAAAAGATTGCTTAACCCATTCAATATCATGCTGTTTTTTCCAATAATAATCATGTCATCGACATACACAGCAATAAAAAGCATTTCCTTTTCTTTTGACAAATAAATACAGGGATCCGCATCTGTTGGGATAAAATTCATGGTTAATAGGTGTGAATGCAAAATGTCATTCCAGCAGCGTGAAGACTGCTTTAAACCATAAATGCTACGATTTAGTTTGCACACTAAATGTTCCTTCCCTTCAACCTCAAAACATGCGGGTTGTTTCATGAAAACTTCCTCTGTAAGTACTCCGTTCAAGAATGCCGTAGTAACATCAATTTGATGTAGTCTCAGACCATTCTTTAATGCATACGCAAGCAAAATCCTGATTGATTCAAATCTCGCTACAGGACTAAATTACCTCTTCGTAATCTACTCCGAATTTCTGAGAATAACCCTGAGCAACCAAACGTGCTTTATATCTAGATACAAAACCATCTTCATCCAGTTTTCTCTTAAAAACCCATTTACTTCCGACCGCTTGTTTGCCTTCTGGCAATTCCACCAGGTCCCAAACATTATTTGTTTGCAGCGAGTCGTACTCAGATCTCATGGCTTGTATCCAGTTATCCTTCTCATGACTATTCAAAGCTTCAGTCGCTGAAGTAGGTTCCGTTGCGATACTTTCAACTGTGTTAGCAAAATTTTCATACATAAAAAAATTTGGAGGCCTTATATTCCTACTTGACCGCCTGACCGTTGCGCTTTCTTCAACTGACTCATTGTTTTCATCCTCGATAATTTGCGTATCAAACGTGATGAGAGGAGATAGCTCCTTCTGTTTTGGCTCGTTCAATTTGATAAAAGATTTTTCGTCAAACCTTACATCTCGATTTATAGTTACCTTTGAAGTTTGACTATCAAAAGTGCGATAACCTTTCGTGTCTGTTCCATAACCGAGAAAGATGCATTTTCGCGATTTAGAGTCTAACTTTTGCCTCTCATCTTTTGGGAGATGAACGTACGCAACACATCCAAAAACTTTCAAATGTCCTACCGAGGGTTTATGACCGTCCTCATACGGTGTTTTTCCTGGGACAGGTGATGTCGGACATCTGTTTCTAACATAAACGGCTGTTGAGATCGCTTCGGCCCAAAATTCTTGCTGTAAATTAGCGTTAATGAGCATAGACCGCACAGCTTCAATCAGAGTTCTATTCATCCTCTCTGCGACTCCATTTTGTTCCGGCGTTTTCGGAACAGTCAACTGATGAGAAATACCCTCATCCTTCAGGTAACTTTGAAATTCTCTGGACATATATTCTCCCCCGTTATCTGAACGTATAGCCTTGACCTTAAAACCTGATGACTTTTCAACAGATGATTTCCACTCAAGGAAGCATTCAAATACCTGGCTCTTTCTCTTGATAATATAAATCCATGTATACCTCGTCTTATCATCAATAAAAGTCAGAAAGTATTCTCCTTTTCCCAAAGACGGTGTATTAATTTTGCCACAGACGTCACTATGAACTAGTCCTAAAGGCTCAGCCGCTCTCATAGCTTGGACAGTAGGGAATCGTTCCCGACATTGTTTTCCAGCAATACAGGGCTCACAAATTCCTATTCCTTTGGATGGGTCATAGTCAAAATCGCTAAAAGTCTGAGTTAGCAAGAACCTTCAGATTATTTTTACTAAGATGAATAAAACGTTGATGCCAAAGTATCTCAGAACTAGACATGCACATCTGACTCCTAGGTCGACATTCTAGCTTGTACAGGCGTCCCAACTTATTTCCATGAGCAATAACTCTTCCATCCCTCTCTTGAATAAGACACTTATCGCCTTTAAATATAACGTCTACTTTCTCAGTGCTTTAGACACACTCAAAAGATTGAAAGATAAATCAGGCACATACAACGTATCATGCAAAGAAGATACATAAATTCCTACCATCAGGTGATATCATATCAAGTACTACAGTACCACATCCTACCGCTTTTACTCTCATACGTTTGTCTCCTAGAGCAATTTCATTCGGTGGATCAAAATATTTGATATCAACCAAAGCATGCCACATCAGAACACATGTGACTGGTAGCACCTGAATCAATCAACCAACAGCTCTCACGCACCTCACTGTTCATAGTTAGCATATGATCAGTAAATAAACTGCAATCTAAGTTGTCTCGCCCACTCACTTTTACTTTTGAATCCCTCGAACGAATTTCGCACTTTAATGAATTCACGACAGTGGCGTTTTGATGTGTCCAGTTTTCTTACAAAAGTAACACGTAACTGTCTTCTTCTTTCTTGAGTATCGTTCCGCCGTTGCTAACACCCTTTCTGAGACCTTCACCGCCTCAGACCGCTCTTTAATCCGTCGCTCCTCGTTGAGTAAACGTTCAGTAATAGTCTCCACAGAAGGAACATCACTATTTGTTTCAAGAGCTGTCACCAACATATTGTAAGAGTCCGGTAAAGTGGCCAGAAGATAGATAGCCCGATCTTCATCGTTTAATGGGTCGTCCATTGCCGCCAATCCGTCGAATATTTCACTCAGAGCTTTGATATGCTCTTGCACAGATGACCTTCACTCAAATGTAATGAGTGGAGCTTACGTCGAAGTTCGCGTCGATTTGCCCAAGTTTTCTTTTGAAACTGATTTTGCAAAATATTCCATACCACCGTAGGATCCGTCGGATCGCCGATAAGGTATAACAAAGAAGTCTCGATGGATAGCACTATTGTCGCTAAGGCTCGATCGCTTCTTTTGACAAACTTCGCGTATTTTTCTCCGTCTGAAGAAGGAGGTGAGATTTCGTCACCATTAACGATTGACCATACTCCTTCCTTCACGAGCGCCATTCGACATTGGATTTTCCAAGTGTTGTAGTTCACACCGTTTAGAGGTATGATGGCTACTTTTGATTCCGCCATCTTGAAACACACTCAGCCGAAGATCACTATCACAGCGAATACTCAATAACTGTCGTATCACGTCGAGTAATGTGAGCGTATAGTTCCGTTGAGCACCTTAAAAGTCAATTTGCCGTTCTGGGCCCATAACCTGTTGAAATTATTAACAGATTATTAACGCAGTGATTGACAAGACAAAAGTCATCGTGAGACGAACTTTTATTCACGTGCATCAAGGAGAAAGAAAGCTGAGTGTGACCTCACATCGAACGGCACACGCACTTAATATAGAGAGCGGGAAACATGACCTCGTTACCAATGATACAGGGCAAATGTTCATGACGTGATAAAAATAGTCTTCTGGGAACAAATTGACAGCACGTAATCATAAATCTACTGTAACACAAATGAGTAGGGCGAGACAAAAGTTAATTAAGTTTAAAGCGCAAATTTCAACAAATAATATGTCACAGTGAAGTTGCTGTTCTACTTGAAATGAGCCACGCTTGTCAGTCGTATTATAATGAGACACGATGAGAGACAGGCTAGTTTCATGACCACCGCTGCAACTGCGGATGATTACGGAAATGATCAGAGCGAGGTGGTCAAATTCCGTTTATTGAAATTGATTCCGAGAACATCTTCAGAACTCCAAGTGAAATGTGCGAAGAATGGTATCACGGATGACTCGCAAACTAAGACAGGGGAATGATAGACTTGCAGACAATTTAGGTTTACTGAGTTCTTTTCGGACTCAACTTTAAAAGTCCGTAAAAGTCTGCGGACATACCATCTAGGGAGAACTTTCAGCAGAACATCATGAAGCAATTCTTCGGTAGGTCTAATAGCAAGGTAAGCTCTCATCATGATTAGGGGAAATCATTTGAATGAAATTTATTTGAACCTAATCAATGTAATGACACGAAGAGTTGAAACATGTTTTCAGGCAAAGAAGAGGAAGAACTCTACCCCGCGAGTAGTTTGAAAATAAATATGGAAGGAAGCATTTTCTTATCAAAGGAAAATCAGAGAGATTGTAAAACTGCTTTGGAAATTGTCAAATGACTAGAAATATGTGGGTATTGCAACTTTAATGCCCAAACATGTGGTACAGGGAGTTCTAAAGTACAAAGAGTTCTTTAGAACTCCCTGATGTCGTCTTGCATGACATGAGTTCAAAGTAGGCAACGCGGCAACGGAGCTTTAGTAGTCAACACAGCTGTCAATAAATGAGTCACCTATCAATCTTTTATCGTAGTTTTTTTCGGGAGTTTTTCTAATGAAAACAATATGCATAAACTAGTTTGAATGAAAAGCACTCGCTTTAACAGTTTGATTCTTTGTCATCTCTAATTAAAATATTTTTCTATGACTCAAATGTGGACAAGAAATATTCAACTCGAAGATCTGTTGGAGAAGCTATCATTCCTTCTGTTTTATGCTATCATGATCAGTCAATTCCGTTCCCGGTGAAAAAAACTGTCGGGATCTGTCGGTCAATTGTCAGGAAGCCGGCTTCCCGACAATTTACCGACAGATCCCGACAGTTTTTTTTCACCTGGTTGTAATTTCTTCAAAGCTGCATAAATGCGCATATCTCACATTCCGACTGTATGTCCTTTGAGTTCATTTAATAACCGAAAGTGTATACACATTGGGGATTTAATAAATGTGGAGTTACCACTCTACCTAATATACTTACTCTATGGTACATTCCTTCTCCACACATCTTCCTTTTTCAAAATAGATAGGCCTAAACTTCACTAGACGAAATGACTTACCTAATCTTACCAAGGAAATCTTGCAAGTTCTGAAAAGAAAGTATCAGTCGTGCTAAGTCTTATTAGCAAATCTTATCAGATCTTATAAGATCTTATTTCTGATTTTTTGGAAATCTTTCAAGTAAAAAGAAAGTCTTACATTTTGCGTTTGTCTACATAATGCACTGATGTTCCGTCGAGGTCATTTAACAACCGAAACCATTGATGTCGTCTGATCCTCGAACTATATTCGAACTTCAAGTTTTAAATTCTAATTGACTTCTTTTAATTTCAATTATCAACTGGTAAGATCTGAAAATATCTTATTTTGCAAAAGATAAGACTTAAGTCTGACATTTTCTGGTCAGGAAATGTAAGATCTTAAATATAATAAGTTCTGATCAGACTTTGCAAGAATATGATCAGACTTAATAAGACTTAGCAAGTCATTTTGTCTAGTCTTTGAAGACCGGTCCTTCCGTCTCCATAGCATTCACCGTGCGACTATTTCAGCTCCTCTTCGACACACATTTCCCTCCCAGTTAGCAGATCTGTCTGAAAATGATATTGAAAATGTTTAAAAGGTCCACAGATCGTCCTCAATCGCCTGATTGTCAATGAAAAAGATTAAAGCACGTGCTCTAGTAGAAACATATGGACATTTCAAAACATTTAAAATGTAGCTTTAAAGGAATTTCACTCCCAAATTACGACTTTATATTGAAAACCTGCTGATAGCCATTGATTCGTCGTCCTGCCGACTTGTTCACGGAAATTTGGGAGTGAAATTCTTTGTTAATTATTCACCAAATGGCCAACCTTTCGTGTGAAACGACTATAAACTGCAGTCTTAATTTCCGGGAACATGGCTCTATTCTTCGCATGAAATCCCAGTTAAATTGGCTCAAAGAAAACGATTTTTAACATAAAAATAATAGCACTTTCAATGAACTCTTTGCTCAAGGTCACTGTAAAAATTTCAAGGTCTGTCGTACAAGCCGACTAGGTGTTATTCTTGTCTGATGACCATATGGAAATGAGATGAAACTGAAGGAACTTCACTACTTTTAATTCAAGTCTGATAAAATTACAACGATGGACTAGAGTGTAAAAGAATTGTTGTTTTATAATTTATTGAAATTAGTGTTGCTTACATGTCAAGCCTGTGGCAAGTTATCTTGTCAAGATATAGAGATCTACTGAATGCGCTAGATTTTTTTGTATGACGATTCGTTTGCGATTATTGTTTTTACCAATCAAGTCAGTAGCATATCTCTTCTGGCGGATTGATGTTTTCTATCACGGTTTCTATTCAGATTCATTTTATTGTCACATGGGTTTTTGCATAAACTATTAGTATGGCGTCTAAGTTTGATGGCTTTCTGTTTTGTTTGATGTACTTCCGGAATGATTAGCCGAAAGAAAATTTTTTGTATCATCTCGAATCAGCGTGAGCAGAATCGAACGTACCTGCATTCATAATTCAGATATGTTAGTGCAAAAAGCGAAGCTGTGACCAGTTGTTCAGATGATCAAAGCCGGACGTTTGGGATTCCTATGCATTTATGCTTGTTACCATGACTCTAGGTCTCTCATGCTTTTTGTAATGTACTTAACTCAATTATAGTCATCAAACATTTCTCATAAAGGCGGATTATATCTAGATTGCTTATAGACCTTCAAACCGTTGCGAGAGCACTCACAGAAACTGCTACAAGAGACTTGATCAGAGAAAACACTCCACATTCAGTGCTTTCTTTTAAAACAAACTCTTCGTCTACTGTTTGACCAGTGTTGTGTCCTTGTGGTAGTTTGCTCTTTGTTTGGGTGACCTTATAAAAAGTTGGGTCGGGGCAAACCGAAAACTTTAAAGATAAGTACACCTTGCATTCTTGCTGAACGCTCATCACTGAAAGAATGATAGTGGGATAAGTAATAACTGCCACATGAAAGAAAGGCAGCGTGCCTGATTTGCTTCCGAGTATATACAAGGTTCATTTATTCACTTTTACTCTAGCATTTGGCAAAGATTCAATATTGTGATACAAAAAAGCTAAAGCCAAGATGGACCGATCATTGCTGAATTCTTTGACCACATCTCACTTTATTTCAATGGAAAATGATAGGGAAGTAGATTTAAAAGAAATCATGTCGCCAAATAGGTCCTATATATATTTGCAGTTGAGATCATTGTGCTCAAATTTCTGTTTGGCTGCTGGACAAAAAAAAAAGAAAAAAAACCACATCAAACTGTCCAGTTGTAGACTCCTTGATTATCTATAGCAGACGTTTATAGTGATGATACTGACATATAGGAAACTTCTGCCGTTGTGCTAGAAAAGTTGTTTTTAGAGCAAAACAATGAATATGGAGCATTTTATGCGATTAAACGGTTTCTCGTAGCAGTTTATGT